>JAGPOY010006022.1:2002-12601 GCA_018983105.1 Silene uniflora
TGCAGCTTACATTATAGTTTTGAACTGCATATTCCGTAGAGAGATTTTCTGTAGGATTCAGCATTACATTTAGACTTCAATGTCTATGATGCTCTTTTTGTTAGGCTATTATGACTAAGCATATGCTGAATGATGTGTTGCCACGCCTGAGGCAATATGATCTTGTATGTCTGTGGAATCCTCAGACCTCACTCTTGGAAGGACTAGAGTTTCCCTTGTACTGTGTTTCTTGTGGTATTTTTTTTCTTGTTAACTGGAGTGTTTGTGGCTCTGTCTATGATGTCTACTTTGAGAGGCTTTTGATTTGATTTTGCTTATACAAACTTGTTCTCATTATGACTGGTTTGTTTTGAAATCATCGAACTTGTTGTATATGTACTTAAAAGGCCTCGGGTCTCAGCCAATTCCTTTTAATTTTGTTTATTCAGGCATCTTACTATATGTCTCATCAATCACAATCAATCACTCTTTTGGAAGAAACCGATAGGCAAATACGGGAACGAGCATGCATTGAGCAACAAAAGCGCTTGAAAGAAGCACGGAACATCTATAGGGAAGAAGTTATTGACTGCGTAAGGCAATGTGCATGGTAAGGCGTTGTAGGGATTGTTGGTCACACTTTTTTATTGCCTTTTGTCTTTGCTTATTTTATGCCTTCATCTTACTTAATTTATACCCTTTCCTCTTGCTTTTGTAACAAAAAGTTTTCATAGTTGCAGCGGTTTTGATGTATTAATACTTTGAAAAGGATCTCTGGATCAAAGTCATCAAACATATTCTCTTCTTTTTCCCATCTTCTTCTCGTTTGAGTTTGGTCTTTAAAACAACGCTTCAACTGTATATTTCAAATTAATATATAACAGAGTATAATTTTTGTTGCTAAAAATATAATGGTGTTAATGATTTTTTGATTACTTGTGTAAATATTTTAGTATTATATTATAAGTTTGTATAGTTTTCAATATATTTAAGGTCAAAGTCTTTGACATGAAAAAGTCAAATAGGAAGTTCATAGTGAGAAGGGGGAAGTAGATAGGAAAAACAAGATGGCTCGATATTCGTTGAGCTTTGGCTTCATCATTTGCTTGCCTCATCATATACTTAAAGTTTAGTTCATGATTGTAAAGGCAAAAACTTCATATTTGAACATACGCAGAAAAACACCTTGCAACCTTCCAATATTTGGATTTTGGAACATTAATGGAAACGCCAGTTGTTTTCTGGTTTCGCCACATAATGATAGATTCCCTTTACTTGATATAGAGCCATGCAAGTTTCAGATCCCAAGGGTCTACTGAACTTTGTACTTCATGTGCCAACTCCTTGTGGCCTGATGACCAAGTTCTTATCATAGGCCTAATAGGTGTGACTATACCTGTTCCGTTTCTTCACTATCTTTGGGATTTCTTATGTATCATTCTGTTATTTTTTTTATTGTCACCATAGCTATAAATTCTTTGTGGAAACATGGTTGTCGGTTTCCCTATTGTTATGGTGTATAGTGTACTTGCCCACTGTTTTTTTTTTGGGATTGTTATTCTAGATCACTTGCGTACTGGAATTTGAAGCTGTGTATTATGCTTTATAGGTACCGTATTGCTCTCCTATCTCGGTGGAAGCAAAGAGGCATGTATGCTACCTGCATGCGAATTGTGCAATTGCTTCTTATCATCAGCAAAGATGACTTATTGTTCAGTGTGGTTCCTGAATTTTATTTGGAAGCTCTGGTAATTCAATTCCCCTTATTTTGTTTGTCCTGGCTTAAACAAATGACATTTTTGGTTCTGCCTACCACTTTTTAAGCCTTAACGAATCTTTGTGATGGTGTCTTTGTAAGTAATCTCTGTGCGACAGAGAAGTCTGTGTTGAACTCTCTTTGTTTTGGTCTTATTTAAGGTAGCTAAGTCTTGCACCAGTGAATCTTATATACCTCTGCATTCTGTCTGCAGGTTGACTGCTTCCATGTGTTACGAAAAAGTGATCCTCCTTTTGTCCCTTCTGCGATATTTATCAAGCAAGGGCTTAGTTCATTTGTATGTATAATCCTCCATTCTTTAACTTAGCTGTTCCAATACATGGTACATATTTTTTTGTAACTGTCTATGTTTCTCAAATAGGAACTGTACTTTAGCGTGCGAATTCCTCTTATAACAGTAAACTCCTTAATCTGAAATTTGTTTATGATGCCTAAAACTTTATAAGCATAAGATTTCAAGGAGGAGAGTATGTTTTTGAACCGTATTTGTCTTGTGGATTGTCCGTCAAATGTAAAGATTGATGTCCACAGTCCACGACGACTCGATGAGGACTTCTAACTTTTTTCAACAGTAGTGTTATATCTGTGAATTCTCCCTAGAGAGCTCTCGCTGTTGTTATGGTCATTTAATGGATTCATTCACAACATATGTCTTTGTGCTTACTTCCATTCTTCCTCTGTTTTTTTTTTCCAGTGACTTGTAAATAATGAAGTTTAATAAATTCTGATCGTGATTTATTTGTCTGCTGGCATGAAGTATGTGTCAGTCTACATCAATTTACTCCCTGAAATTTACGTGCTGACACAGTTGGATCATTTATCAGGTTACATTTGTTGCCACTCATTTTAATGATCCTCGGATATCAAGTGCGGACCTGCGGGATCTTCTTCTCCAATCTATATCAGTTCTGGTGCAGTATAAAGAATTTTTGGCTGTGTTTGAATCAAATGACGCAGCCACCCGCAGGATGCCAAAGGCATTGCTATCAGCATTTGATAACAGGTCCTGGATCCCTGTAACTAATATTCTTTTGAGGTTGTGCAAAGGTTCTGGTTCTGGTTCCTCAAAACATGGCGAATCATCGTCATCTTCAGTCGTATTCCAGGTAAGAACAAGCTAAAACATGGCGAATCATCGTCATTGTCATCTATAGTACTAAAACCTATCTATTATATGCAATTCTGTGTCGTGACCATTGATTATTTTGTGAAGAAATTGTTGCGTGATGCTTGTGCTGATGATGAAGAATTGTTTGGAGCATTTCTGAATCGTTTATTCAATACTTTGAGTTGGACAATGACCGAGTTCTCAGTCTCCATTCGAGAAATGCAAGAAAAGAATCATGTAAGCCCTTTTTATTTTATTTGATGCAGTTTGTTGGTACCTTAGCTGGTGGTTATTATACTCTTTTTGGTTTGCCCGTTTGGTAAACAATAGATACTCGGGTTTTAGTTTATTGACTGTCAATCTGTTACTCTCAGCCTTTGGTAAAGACGTATTGAAAATTGAAATAGTATATTTAGGTTTACTCTATTGATTTTCAATATGTTATAAATAGGGGAAGATCCAGGGTAAGGCTACATGGGCAGATGGGCCCATAGTAAATTTTCATGTTTAATACTCGTAATATATAGTCATAATCGACACAACAATGTATCATTCCTCGGTAGTGAAGGAACTGACTTCCTGGCACTGTGCTCACAATCGGATATTGCAATCAGCATTTTTGGTCAAACTTTCTGGCAGTTTCCGCAACCTCTCTTTCTTTTGGCTTTTCATGTTCAACATTTACATTTCCGAGATGTTTAGGTTTAAGTTTCTCCTTTAGTTTACAGCAATGGGGATGATAGCATGTACTCGGGACTTCCAAACTCAGATAACATTTTTTCTGTTGGTCATTATAGAGAGCCATGAGTAATTAGCGTAAACTTAGAATAATAGTTTTTTGTAAATTGCCCCAAATAATTTTGATTATATATTACTGAAAATATCAGACATAAAATCAGTATTAGTCATAGAAAGCTGGTTTTGCGCAGTTGTTCTTGTTTAAAAAGGGTGTAATAATTTGTTTTGTTAAAAGAATAACAAAAATTCTTCTTAAACTTTTGGGTATTGCAATACAATATATTGTGTATTTCGTCGACTTTTGGATTCTTACGGCGGTGGGCCTAGAAAAAAATATTTACAATGCCTCATTGAACATTTTTGTCAAAAAGTTAACTATTTTTCAGTGGGAAGTCGGAACCATATTACTTCCTACGAATTTGTCCTTTCCCTTTGGGAAACTTAGTACCTAATCATTTTTCGCCCCAGGACGATGATCATAGCATTGCCACTATGTTTGATGTATTTCAAATCTCATGAAACAAAAAGTCAATTTCCACAATGTTTAAATTCAGCGCAAGGTATCTTTATTTCCTGGTTCCGCCCCTTCCTATTCCCCAAAATTATTAAACGGGTAGGTTTCAATTTAAAAATGGACAATAAAAAACCTTTAAAAGGTAATAAACCCTACTTAGTTTAGTCTTTGTTTGTCATTTCGAACAAACAGAAGAACACGTTAAACTAAAAACTGCTGATCAAACACATTAGATTGAATCTGCTGACCAGATTATGCTATTCAAAGACTACAATCTGCTTCCATCAATAATAACCTGCTTCGTAGCAAGATGTTGGGGAAATAAAGATCGTTTTTTAGTTACTAAGTATTTATATTATGAGTGTGAAGGGTTATTTCGCATTGCTTATAATAAATTATTTGCTGTAGGTTTTGGAGTTTCAGCAGAGAAAATGTAGTGTAATATTTGACCTCTCATGCAATCTTGCCCGCATCCTTGAGTTCTGCACTCGTGAGATTCCTCATGCATTTCTTTTTGGGAATGACATGAATCTCAGAAGGCTAACTGAGTTGGTCATTTTCACACTTAATCAGATGACATCAGCTACTGATTCAGAATTTTTCGACTGGTATGCATCTAAATTTCTCAGTTCATGTCAATGTTCCATTTCAATATTCAATATTAATTGGAGTCTTGTGACTTCTTCCGGTCGTCTCGAACTAGTACTGTAACAAGCATGTTTGGTTATCTGAAGTCTGAACTACCTGGAGCTGTTTTTAGGCAATGTAGAAAAGTGCCAATGCCAACAGCTCTAGGCATGCTGTAAACATTTTTGTTCCATTTTTTTTCCCACATTTGAACTCGCGCTTTAGCTAATTTTAACCTCCCAGTTTTTCTAAAAGCAAATCAATTCTTTAATTTCATACTATACCCTATGGAGCAGACATCAATGACGCAGCAAAGACAAAAAAATATGAATTAGTCTGGCGCTAAACAGTAAACAGTTAGTCTTTAGATTCTTTTGAAACTTCAGTTTCCTGGACTCACCGTATCATGCTTCAGGTTTCATTGTTTTTGGCATATGATGAAATGTTTTGACTTCGGCCGTGTTTTTGTTATGACTAGCTCTAAGCCTGTCGTTTGATTTTGACCAAGTTTTTGTTCGTTTTGCAGTTCAGTGAAACGTCATGGTCAATCTGCAGAGAAAATAAACAGAGGTATGATATTGGCTCCTCTTGTAGATATCATCGTGAATTTACTGGTTGAAGGAATGGAAGCTGAATCAAGAGAGCAGAATGATGTTGTTGAAGTGTTGGCCAGCATGGATTGCCCTGATACTGTTCTTTGCGGACTCCAGTATGTTTTGGAGTTTGACTGGGTTAGTTCTTGTCCCTCTTCTATGTTTTGGTGCCCTTTTAGTCTTGTTAATGATTTGTACGCTTTTGAATACATATGCCTTTTGAGTCACTCTGTTCGATTGTTTATGTTTCCTATTTTGGTGCTTCAAGAGTAAGGGTTGTGTAAAATCATCACTTATTCCCACCTCCTTTCTTGCAATTTCAATTTTCAAGTCTCAACCCCCAAGTCCCCATACCCTGTTAAAGAAGCTCAGATGTGGTCTAGAACTTCATAGATATGCGTAGAACCCTCTCCAACAGTTTTCAATCAATTCCAACACATTGACCTAGGAAGCCGTTCCGAGAATTAATTATAACCTTCAATTAGTATGATCTTTGGAAACCACCTCAGTGTAAGAATGAGTTGTTGCTGGTAGCACCTACTCATAATCACTTTACGACTACTTTTGTGACACAGTGTGTCACGGTCTGGTACTTCTGCTGAACCATGGTGCGCACCCTTTCCCACACCAAGACAAGAATGCAAACAACAAAGGGTCTCTTTGCTTTTAATTTTCCATTAACTACTTCGAAAATGTAATTCGTAAAACAAAGATGCACATATTACCCAGTGCCTTGTAAATCAAGTCTTCTGAATTGCATCTGCTTTCTTGTCCTTTGATTTGGCAGACTAGCTTTTCAAAAGGCAACATTCACTTTGCAAAGCTCAGGCAAGTTGAAGATTTCTTAGCCAACCTAATTAGTCGAATGGGGTCACGAGAACAAGACAGGTCCGTATCTGGGCAAGAGGCAGAATGTGATGACAGTGTGTGTTGCATATGTTACACCTCTTTGGGAGATTCTCAATTCTTGCCTTGCTTGCACCGCTCATGTTACGGGTGTATCACCCGTCATCTTCTAAATTGTCAGAGATGTTTCTTTTGCAATGCTACCGTGGTTGGAGTCATCAAGGATGAAAAGAGAACGTCTACTGTCGACTAAACGATTCAAGCCTAGTATGTAACTCTTAGTTTTGAAGATTTGACTCGTTGTTCATCCTATCATCGTTAATTTCCACCTGGTGGTATTTCATCTCCCAAACCTTTCTGGGACAGGTAAACCTCGGCATTATTGCATCTATTTCTTTATCTAGGAATTGGCTGTGAAGATGTTTCCAGGAAAAAAAAAGTGGATTAGTTATAGTGGAGAAAGGGAGTCTGAAGAGAAAATAAGGACTGGCACTGTATTTTTGTTGGCATGAACTGTGGCTGTCAGTATGCACATACGCATTTAGGCTCTAGGTCGTCCATGGCCCGGAAGCTAAACCGGGTATAAGGAGCTCTCCAGTTACGGAGGTCCAATACCTCTTTTAATACGGAGTACAAAGGAATGGGGCATTTGATCCCTGGTCTGTGTCAACAGAGGTACTGGACTTCACCCTAAACAGAGAGGATTCAGTCTCCTGAACCGTGGCTATGGAAAATTTTTGTAGAGTGCCGAGGGCATTATTATGTAAATAAAAAATCGGATGGGAGGAAAATAATAGCTTTCCCCATTGTCAAAACAGAAATGTGGCCATGTGGGGGAGTAATGTTGCTGCTTTTGTATTCTTGATGATTTCCTATCTTTCCCTCAGAAAAGAAAAATATATAAGGTGAAGATTGTTGTTCATGTTGTTTTCAGTAGGATTTCAAGTTGGCCAACTTTCTGAACATCCTCTTGCTGGCTGCAAACGATCCTATAGCAGCTGACTGTCCTCGATTTGTGTCTACATTTCTGAGTTGATAGCGTTAGTCGTGTGTCTACATTTCTTATTCGATAACTTATTGTTAGAATGATTAGATCTTACCTAGAATCGTAAATATGCGTGTGTGGTTTTGTTCAAAGTAATACTCTAATTATACAAACGAAAAGAGACAAATACTCGAATTCCTATGCACTGATTTACAAATCTAAAAGGAAAATACTTGGGTAAAGAGAACATCCTCCTGAAGGACACAAGTATTTCTCAATCTAAAGAGGGTCTCTAGACGGAAACGAAGCCATATATATAATTGATTATAGGTGCCCACCAGGCCACCACGTCGAATAGGTCAAATATACCTTGTAGGAAAGAAGTACCAAACGTCCAAACTCAACGTAGGCCGGTGTACTTTGCTTTCAGCCGACTTCTATGATTTCATCCATAATTGTTAATTCCATATCCATCCAATCATCCATAATCTATTTAATCCTAACAATATCCTCATTCCTCACCGTCATTCTGTATTGTTTACATCTAATTTTCGGAAAGTGTTGTGACTGTTATCTATTACCAATATCAGTAAATTTGGCTTAACACGACATTTTTAGAATTTAATCCTCTCATTATGATTTATGACCATGTTTTTGTTAGTATAATTACCCTACTTTATTGCTGAGTGGCATTACCTCACTCACATTAATCTTCGTGTTAAAGGTAAATGAAGCATTTTCAAATAAAGGTGCAACTTCTCAAAATTAGTGATATTTATAACTATAGTAAATGAACTTATAAGTTATAACATATTTCTCTAGTAGGATGTCATGAAATTTATTTTTATGTGTTTTTTTGTTGAATAAATAGTATACTTATCCTCCTTAATAGCACTCGAAAAATAAAGATAGATGCACGAGAGCGCAAAGAAGTTTAACCCCTTTTTCTAAGGAATGATGCGTATAGTATATTTGTATGATGTGATTTCGTGTAATATTCCTTTTAACTTGTACTACGGAGTATAATAGAGAAGTTTGATACGTATCATAATCAAGCCAACCTAAGTGTATGTCGTAGATGATCGATTCCCAACACAATTCCATGATAGTTGCAAGTGTTTATGCCCTCCAAAACACTACAAATATTCTATTTGCCATGGCATAATCGATACTTCCTCCATTTCATTTGTTTCTTTACGTTTGCTTTTTCGGCACTATTCATTAGTTAGGAGAATCTTCAATACAACTTCTAATATATAACATAAAAGATAGTCATGTGAGATCTTGTTTAGATCGTCCCACCGAGTGGATTACGAATATCAAACTTTTATAATTTTTAGTAACATGTAACTAAAGATATGGACAAAAGAAAACTTGCATTGGCATATGTGCATAAAGCAAACGTAAAGAATCAAATGGAACAGAGGAAGTATATTATAGGGATCGAAGATTTTGAGAGAAAAACAAACTCGTAATAGTTCAACTTAAAAATTTAAGTTTTTATCATCTGGGGAGCAACCGTTCCTACCAAGTAAGCAAGTACTGATCCTCCTCCGTTCCACTAGACCTGGCAAAATTGACCCATCCTGATATAAACCCAACCTGAAATTTACAGACCCAAAAAGACCCGACACACAACCTAAACCCGACCCGATTAACCCGTTTCCCAGGCCCTACCTTCCACCACTCCCCTAATGTTATTGTTACCAACAAAATCCATGTGTGATACTATGACTTGGATAAAACGTGGAGTAGGAGCAACGAGCAAGTTTGTAAAAGGCACTTGATTTGGTTGGACTAACTTAAGACCAACAAGCATCAACAACTTCAATATTCAACTTTCATTCATTCAATAATCAAGATCCAATCACATTTCAGCTCCCAAAAGACATACACAAATTCATTTTTCAAACATAACCTTTTTTTATTGTCTTCAACTAATTACTTCAAATTCAACTTATTTTCCTTGATTTCTTAAGCAATTATCTTCAAATTCCCAACATTTTAATTTTGGGTTCATACCAAATAAAAGATGTTTAATTTAGATGATGATATTGGATTAGATAGCTATAGAATACATTGGCTTATTTGGATTCAAATTTTAATCATGTTTTTGTTAACTTTAAGTATTTTGTTATCTTATTTGGGTCTTTTTACTCTTGATTCTTCTTCTAAATCTGATTCTGTCTCCTTAATTTCTTCATCTCAATTGGGTTCTTCTTCAAATTGCTCTCAAACTACTCAGGTCTGCTTTTTTCTGCTCTAATTTTTTAGTTTTATGTAATTGGGGTGCTTCAATTATAGTTTAAATACTGTAATTATGTGTAAATGTGCGCTTTTTGTTTGTAATTTGGTATTTTTTTGCTGTTTCTTGAATTGCCAACTAAAGTTTTGACCTTTTTTTACTGTGGCTATCCCAAGTTTCAGACTTGCAAAAGGTTAGATTTTGTGATAGAAATGTCATGGTTTTTGAGTTTTTGACTTTGTACTTCTGGTAAATTAGTAAAATGCTATTCTTGCTTGCGACAAAAAGTAATTTGTGACATCTCACAAGCACGGAGCACCTCCTCTTTTTAACATTTTTAACCGGCTTTGAGACATCACAAGCATATGACGCGTCACAAATGAGAATTTGTGATGAGTCAAATGGGTTATGTTGACTGTGGATTTTGCTGTAAATTGAGAGGGAAATGAGGGCAAAAAGAATATTTACCTTAGGAGTAAATTGGGTTAGTGTTGGTTGTGGATTTTGCAATACAGTGTTGACTGATTAAGGTATGAATGAGGTTGCCTAAATTTGTGTTGATGGGCGCGATGGCGGAGTTGATGATTATTGCTGGTAGTTTATTGATGGTGGGAAATATGGGTTTGATTTCCTTCTATAATGTGTTCATGTGTAATTAAAGACTGAAAATTTAAAATTATATCAGAAAATATTTCTTACTTCAGTCAGTAACCTTGATGTGGTGCAACAAATGTTACAGTATAGTTTTGTGAGAGGAAAACATAGGTGATGTGGTATTGTGGTGTAATGGTAATACGGAAGATTTTTATAAAATGTAGCAATTAATCGATAGTATTAAGAAAGACTAGGGCGATACAGTTTCATGATAGGATATGGCGAGGACTGAGGATTTAAGGTCTTGTGTTGAACTTTTGAAGTTCGATGGTTCAAAGCAGAGAACTCAACCCGAAAGCCTACCTTGTAGTTGTTTGACTGTCTGATTCTCTTGTCTCAGACTTTGTTTTTCATAAAAGCATGACTCTCCCACAAACAATTGAATTACAAAGCAGTTAAAGGTTCATGCTGCAAATAACTAAAAATAGAGTTGACCTAGATTTAGTGCAGCTCCCGTTGTTTCATGTTACCCTGATATGATGAGAAACTTTTACAGTTTTACCACCCAATTTTGGCAATGGCATTATTTTTGT
>JAGPOY010006023.1:6331-17821 GCA_018983105.1 Silene uniflora
TACAGCAAAGTTGGGATGATAACTGAAATCCAATGAGATCTTCAGAGTTGCGTCACGGCCTCCGACACAATTAATGACATTCAAAGCAATGCTATTTCGCTCTGCTACCTGTTCAACGCAACGAAGTTCAGCCAATTTATTTGGATCATTAACGAAGACCTTTTTGAGTTCCTTCACGATTCTTTGAGCGTCCTTGAAATGATTATACATGACAAGTGTCTACAAAGCAAAAGACGTTGATATTATAAGCATAGGTAGAGGATGTACCATGGTAAGAAACTTAGAAAAACACGGAATTAAGCGTTACAGAAGTACACTCACTGAAAGCCGGGCCTGGGAAGTACATTCCTGAAATGACTGATATGTTATGTGATCAGGCAGACAGGCCTTCTGCAAATGCTTGAAGTGTTGAATAAATCTCTACATGGTCAATACAAAAGAGGCTTATCATTATAAAGAGAATTTCAAAGGCGTCTAAACTTGTGAAGCTGACACAATCAGAACCTACCATAACACAACCCAAAGCCAAAAAAGTGGAGAACCGAAGCTGTTAAGAACGATATAATAGAATGTTTAGGGAGAAGCTTTCGATTGTGTTTTATTCAATATCAAAGTCTTAATATATATATAGTACAACGTGAATCTCATATTTTCGAAAATACGATCATAATAATATTCTTTTTTTTTTTGACAGAAATCATAATAATATTCTATCCTTAACTATCAATATTACCGTAGTATTTTGAATATTACTTCCTATTCCTATTAGAAGCAGACTCAAACCAAAAATTACTTATTTTACCCTAAACAGACCTTAAATGAATGACTCGACTAGTAGCCAATTAATCGAAATCAGAACGAACTGATCTCTAGCTACGTCAAGTCTAAACTTACATCCAATCTTCATATCTTCCCACAAGTGGAGTCATTGAGGGACTGCTGGACTAAGGTAATGTTTTGTTTTTATTTTGGGGTTTGGAGAGGAGGGGTGCTAAACCAGAAACATTGTTCAAGCATTAAACAGCAAGCTTAACACTAAAGTGAAAAAATGATCAACAATGAACATATTTCCGCAAAACTTGACACTGTTTTTATCTATAATACATATAGCATCAGTAGTTTTATCAAAACTGAGCGGAACTTGAGCTGCGCCACTCTCTATAGCCTCATCAACAGAATAGTATCCATCATTTACCATGCCCGAACCCATTTTTGGATCCATTGTCTACAAGTAAATGCAGCGTAAGCCAAGACTAGTAATTTGATATACAACAACAAGGCAAATAACAACGATATCATCTACAAGGATTCTCCAGTATGCCAGCAAAGAATTTTCATAACTATATTTTAGCCTCTATAAACTTCAAATCCCAACTTCACCACCCAAAAGAAAGTATTAACTTTTTTTACTCCTTATCAAATAACAGCAAAACATCATGGTACATTGCTTACCTAACATCATCTTACATGCATCAGTACCTCATTTTTTCAGTAAGATTTAACAAAAATAGTTGTTCAAAAATCGGCAGACTAAAGAGCACCTCGCTTACTGTATAAACACGGCAATAATGATTAATGTCTAATGAACGGTATTCTGTCATCGCAGTAACATTGAAGTATCACAAATTCTCAGTACAAGTATATTGATACTGATCAAGCATCCAAGCAATGAATATTTTTGATTCAATTTTACTCCTAAGATCACTGCATAATCATGTGCTCACTGTCTCTGTTATAGGACATGTAACAAATTCTCATGTTATACAGTGCATTACATTTATTTAATGATCAAGCATCCAAGCATGAATATTTTTGATTCAATTCATGTCAATGAGGAAGCGCCTTTGCTCGCACCTTGCACCTTGTCACTAAGGGCCTTCATTGCCACAGTTCCCGCGCCTGTTAAATCCAAAAGTCATACAGTCAGTTTCATAATACTCCTAGATATTACAAATTATGCTAGTAGGACAATGCTAGCATGCATCAGATATAAGGTTGTTACTCAGAAATCAGCACGTCAAAGCTCCGCAAAAGACAGCCTAATTAAGATTGCTAAATGTACCGATCTTGAAGTCAAGCCCAGGCTGAGCTTGATCCAATCAAGACAAACCCAAGATAAATAAGGCTCACATGAAGAGAACTTATACAATAGGGCTTATTGATTCAAATGAAGCTTAGGCTTAGCCAATCATCACCTTTTTAGGCTTTATGAACCTTGAGCCGATTACAAGCTCAAGCCTAAATTTATAATATCCATTAGAAATCATTATATAGTCTCCACATTTGAAAATCCCGAACCAGAAGCTCAAAAGAGGAAAAAACCAAGAATATGAGTAAGAGAGATCATAGTTATACAGTTATACTCGAATTCACATACTAATACTTTAAACAAAGAAGTTAATCCGTAGAAGACAAACTATAGAAGTTGGAAGACAAGCACAAAACACAAACAAAGAAGTTAAACCAAGTCAGGTAATCCCTAAGGAACAAAAATCAAAGACAGCAACCAGAGGCACTCTGGTATCCAATATTTCTGTACTATAACAAGACAATGACTACCTGAAGGGCGCACACCCTAGAAAACGAACCATGGAATGTTGTTTCAACTTTCAATCATAGGTCAGGCATACAATGTCATTAACCAAATACAGCTATAAAACACATTTGACAATTTTGATCAGTGCAGCGTAAGAAAGAGAGAAAAAAGTAGGACCAACCTTTGCTACTTTGGTAAACATAACTATAGAATTGGCTACGAGAGGGCTTAGGATCGCCTCGAAATGGTGTCAATGTTGGAACAACCTTTGCTGCTTTGATAAAGTTCAAGAAGACCTGGTGCATCCTCCTTAAAAGGTTCAATAAGTATCCTTAAGAACTCCTTCTCGGTTATCTTGGTGGCAGTATAAAAGTTGTAATCCAACAACCCCTTCTCCTTCAAAACCAACAACACCTGATGCCTAGGCACCAGTCGCTTCTCGAGGCTTAAACCCAACAACACAGAATGTGTACCTAAGTAATCGGGCTTGTAACCCAGCTCAGTCATCAAAAAACCCAACTTTTTCCTAAAATTTTCTTCAGATATTAGAAAAATGATAGGATTTCTCCTCATTAATTTAGAAATATCATATTCAGTCCATCCAAAGCTTTTGAGCACCTGACATTTCGATTTGATTCCCTTCTCACTAGATTCACACAACAAATGGATGCCGTATATAAACAACCCAGAATTGCGAGGAATCCCTAATTCGTTTTCAACCCTAACCACTATATTTTGGAATAACTCAGTATCCTTCAAATAGGCTCCGGGAGACTTAATAATGGCATTCCGAATAACATTAATATCAAGACCATACTCCTTATTCAACAATGCGATATTTGAATTAAGATTTCCCAAAGCAGACGGTCCCATGTTAAAATGTATTTTTCTAAAAAACTTGATTAGTTTGTCAGTACTGCCCATAATTGCCCTGAGTTCAGAGATAATAGGATCCACACGTTTTGATACAATTGACGGGGACGACGAAATAACGGAAATTAAATCAGATTCAGAAAAACCATGATCATGGAAAAGTTGAAATTTGGGTTTTAGGGTTTGTTCAACATTAGCAGATAAGATTTTAGGGAAAGAAGATACAGTCTTTTTTATATGGGCGTCATCAAACCCGTGTTGTTTTAAGAAATGAATAACAGAATTAGCATTACCAGAGAATTTGGAGTAGTTAGAAAGCTTGTTAACAACCTTGGTAGAAATGGATTGAGCTTGTTGATGAGAGAAACCCAGATTATCAACTAAATAATTGGTGTAAGATTGATTTGGGAATTTAGGGTTTTGATTAGAGGAATTGGTTGAAAATTGAACAAGATGTTGAAAATTATGCAAATAATAATCAGCAACTTGAACGCTGTATTTGCAGCAACGGAGACTCAACATCTCGCGGGTTTTGATTAGAGGAATTTAGGGTTTTGATTTGGGAATTTAGGGTTTTAATTAGAGGAGTTGGTTGTGGAGTTGTGGACTGAGAATAAGAGACGGGGAAGAGAGAAATGAAACTGTTGGTCTTTTATGAGTGTGTGTGATTATTGTATAAAGTCGCTTGTGACTTGTGACCCTCCCTGCCATTTTCTCCCACTTGTCATTACTTTAATCGGTGTAAAGAGTTAATAAGCTCCGTCACAAATGAGAATTTGTACGTTTAGAAATACAAGGACAGATATAGTATTTAAACAAAATCGCAAATATATCGTTCACTAATCCATCTCGACCCTGAATGATAGCCCACTCATAAATCGGTCAAAAGATTCACAACTTTTCCGATCAAAACCCGATAGGCCACGTTTCTGATCACCCCTAATAGACCACGTTTCTGATCACCCCTAATAGACCACTTATACATGGGACAAAAGAGTTACTAGAAAAATAGGGTACACGATTCTGGATTATTGAGCTTCGAGCCTTCGACGTTGTAAATTTCAGTACTTTTTTTTGATAGCATTACTCTCTAAAAGAGACATTACAGTCCTAATTAATTACTCTACCTTCTACCAAGCACTGAAACATCCTATGAATTTGGCAATTTATGAAGTGTTAAAGAGCATAAACACATTATTATACAGAAATACTGAGATGTGCATATTCTTCACTCGTGCTTTCAAACCAGTGAAGAATAAGTGTGTTACATTTTAGTGGTACGGCTGACTAAAGCATACCTATAAACTACAACATAAAACACCAAGTGGTTTCGCCCTCTAGTGTCATTTACTGCCTCCTGTTGGATATTATTCTTAAATTTTCCATTAGACATACATATGTACAAATCAAATACAGCCCTGCTGTTTCAAGGAATCCCAATTCCCCTCTAAATATCACGGAATCAGCGAGAGTATTCAGTTGTCCACAAGACCACAACATTAGAGAATATCTGATCATAACGGAGTTTGATCAGCTGTCCCTTTTTAAAATCTAATAAATGAACATTATTGCACACAATTCTGTTTTGAATATATAAATTGTTCGCAAAAAAACAGTTCAACTCATGTCAATGAGGAAGCGCCTTTGCTCGCACCTTGCACCTTGCACCTTGTCACTAAGGGCCTTCATTGCACAGTTCCCGCGCCTGTTAAATCCAAAAGTCATACAGTCAGTTACACAATACTCCTAGATGTTATAGATTATGCTAGTAGGATAATGCTAGCATGCATCAGATATAAGGTTGTTACTCAGAAATCAGCACGTCAAAGCTCGGCAAAAGGCAAAAGGCAAAAGACAAAAGACAGACTAATTAAGATTGCTAAATGTACTGATGCATTATATGTGATTGACTAGAAGTGAGATGAGACCTTGGAGCATCTCCTAAACTGGTACAAATGCTCTTTGTTTGACTCTCACAGGCTCGAAAATATCAGTCTCAGCCACTTCTAGGGATATAAAATGAACTAACCCGCGGCTCAACAAGCCCTTGAAATCTGTTTAGGCAAAGCTGGGCTTGAGCTCGTGAAACCGATCTTGAACTCACGCCCAGGCTGAGCTTGATCCAATCAAGACAAACCCAAGATAAATAAGGCTCACATGAAGAGAACTTATACAATAGGGCTTATTGATTAAAATGAAGTTTAGGCTTAGCCAATCATCACTTTATTAGGCTTTGTGAACCTTGAGCTGATTACAAGCTCAAGCTTAAATTTATGAGACAGGTAGGTCACATTCGTAGCTATGGCTGGGCCTTGGAACATTTTTTTTTTTTGGGAGAGGAAGGTGGTTACTCCTCAGCGATTGTCATGTGAACTGGTCAATGAAATCAGGCATCTTAATCAAAAATTATAGTTACACGCCAATTAGAGAACATAGATACTAATCAGACACCCCTGATATGTCCTAAAGTAAATATATAATGTAGGATCCAAACTGAGATTCCTGCCTTTTTGTCATTCACTCCTCATTCTTGAGAGTAAGTCATTCACTCCTCATCCTTGAGAGTAAGTTGAACGCACATAAATAATGCAAATCTACAGACTACAGATAACATCCCTCGGGATTAAATCATATAAAATGAACGTCTCTTCACTTATCTAGGGTAAACGTCATAAATCCTTCAGTAGTACTGCTTGATGGCTGACACTTTTTAACAAGTAGATACAATCCCCCACTTTGGTTTTAAATACCCCCGAGTTATCGACTTTTCTCACTGATACCCCTGCCTTTTCATAATCTCCAATTTTACCCCTAAACTTTCTTCTTTACTCCCAACTGTTACCATAATTATTTTCCTTCCGTTAGATTTTGTATCATGACTGATATGTAATGCTAGTTAGCAAGAAGGCCAATCTCCTTCATGTTTTTAAAAGTTGCTGTAATTTTTTGTTCTGGTTCTAAAACATGAAACTGGCATGTCTTTACAAACAGGAAGACAAGATCAAGAATTCTGCTATGAAAACATTAAAGTTTTTGTCTAACTCATCCCTACAGGAAGCTTTTATGTTGTAAAATTGACTGTCAAATTGGCTAGATTTCCTCCTTCAATTCCAAGTATCTAGCTTGTGCCTTTTACATTTATCATTCTCCACAAAGATCAGAAACAATAGACTAGTGTGATTAAACCCAACAAATAAAACAATTGATTTAAGAAAACCATAAAAATTGAAACTTTAAACATGAAAAAACAATCATGGTACAAACGATTAAAAGTTAGAAGATGTAAAACAAACCCGGAGAAGAGAAATTGAGTTATTGTTGCGAGAATCAAATGAAAAGTAACGTGACCAAAATAAGGTGTTGAGCACTAATCTAATACTCCATAGCAAGGGTTGCGAGAATCAAATGGAGTATATGCAGTATATTAGTTGTATATAGAAAGTCAAAATGAGATGTCATCGCCATAGCCAAATTACCAAAGAAAAACAAGGCAGGCTTACCTTATGTACAGTGAGCTTTAGAGTTGATTTTGGGAGAGAGATATAATGTACACTCAACAGCCGAGTCATAAATCTAACGGAAGAACTAGACGGAAAATAATTATGGTAACAGTTGGGAGTAAAGAAGAAAGTTTAAGGGTATAATTGGGGATTATGAAAAGGAAGGGGTACCAGTGAGAAAAGTTGATAACTCAAGGGTACCAATGAGAATAACCCAATCATTATATAGTCTCCAAATTAAAAAATCATGAACCAGAAGCTCAAAAGAGGAAACAACCAAGAACATAAATAAGAGAGATCATAGTTACACTCGAATTCATAAGCTAATACGTCAACAAAGAATAATTCGTAGAAGACGAACTATAGAAGTTGGAAGACAAGAACACAACATTAACAGGAAGTCAGGTAACTCCTAAAGAACCAGAATTTTTTTCATTGCAGCCTAAGAAAGAGAGAAAAAACCTGGACCAACCTTTGCTACTTTGGTAAACATAACTACAGACTTAGCTACGAGACGGCTTAGCATCGCCTCGAAATGGTGTCGATGTTGGAACAACCTTTGTTACTTTGATAAAGTTCAAGAAGACCTGGTGCATCCTTCTTAAAAGGTTCAATAAGTATCTTTAAGAATTGCTTCTCAGTTTTAACGGCGGCAGTAAAAAAGTTGTAATTTAACAAACCCTTCTCCTTCAAAACCAACACCACCCGATGCCTAGGCACAAGTCGCTTCTCGAGGCTAAAACCCAACAACGCAGAACGTGTAACTAAGTAATCGGGCTTGTAACCCAGCTTAGTCATAAAAAAACCCAACTTTTTCCTAAAATTTTCTTCAGATATTAGAAAAATGATAGGATTTCTCCTCATTAATTTAGAAATATCATATTCAGTCCATCCAAAGCTTTTGAGCACCTGACATTTCGATTTGATTCCCTTCTCACTAGATTCACATAACAAACGGATGCCGTATATAAACAACCCAGAATTGCGAGGAATCCCTAATTCCTTTTCAACCCTAACCACTATATTTTGGAATAACTCAGTATCCTTCAAATAGGATGGGGGAGACTGAAGAATGCCATTCCGAATAACATTAATATCAAGACCATACTCCTTATTCAACAATGCGATATTTGAATTAAGATTTCCGAAAGCAGTGGGTCCCATGTTAAAATGGGTTTTTCTAAAAAACTTGATTAGGTTGTCAGTACTGCCCAGAATTGCCCTGAGATCACGAATAATAGGATCCACACGTTTTGATACAATTGACGGAGACGACGAAATAACAGAAACTAAATCAGACTCAGAAAAACCATGATCTTGGAAAAGTTGAAATTTGGGTATTAGGGTTTGTTCAACATTAGCAGATAAGATTCGAGGGTAAGAAGATACAACCTT
The DNA here is from genome assembly GCA_018983105.1 of Silene uniflora. Classification (NCBI taxonomy): domain Eukaryota; kingdom Viridiplantae; phylum Streptophyta; class Magnoliopsida; order Caryophyllales; family Caryophyllaceae; genus Silene; species Silene uniflora. The sequence goes on from JAGPOY010006023.1 coordinate 14,636, forward strand.
TTTGATATGGGTATCATCAAAATCATGTAGTTTTAAGAAGTCAACAACGGAATTAGCATTACCAGAGAATTTGGAGAAGTGAGCTTCATCCAAGTTGCAACGAAGCTTGGTAGAAATGGAGTGAGCTTGTTGATGAGAGAAACCCAGATTATCAACTAAATAATCGGTGTAAGATTGATTTGGGGATTTAGGGATTTGATTAGTGGAATTGGTTGAAAAGTGAAGAAGATGTTGAAAATTATGCAGATAATAATCAGCAACTTGAACACTGTATCTGCAGCAACGTATACTCAACATTTCGCGGATTTTGATTAGAGGAATTGGGTCTGATTTGGGAATTTAGGGTTTTGATTAGAGGAATTGGTTGTGGATTGAGAACAAGAGACGGGGGAAGACAAATGAAAATGTTGGGTCTTGTATGAGCGTGCGATTGTATAAAGTCGCTTGTGAGTTGTGACCGTCATCTTCTCTCCCACTTGCCATTACTTTAAACGGGGGGAAAGTGGCAAATTATCCCCAAACGTTTGCTCTTATGTGTTATTTAACCCCAAAACTTTAAAAAGGTGCAAATTAGCCTCAAACGTTTCTCTTAATGTGCAATTAAGTCCACTTACCTATTTCCGTCAATTTTATCGCCGGAAAATTCTGACGTGGCACCAGAACAAAAAATATATATTAATTTAATTTAAAAAAAAAATTAAAAAACCTTACATCTCTAAAAAATAATACGAATTGGCGAGCATTACTGTTTATCACTTCTTATCAATTCAATGAACCACAACACCTGGAATCCTCAACATCGTACCTTGCGAACGACGAGTTTTTTTAATTCTCCGAAAACAGGTTTTCGACAAGGTCCGCCATGTTAATCACGTGATACATCATCGATGAAGATTGGGGATTATAGTTAGAACTAGGGTTAGAATTGTTGATGTAAGGGTATGATAAAAGGTGTTGTTGATCTTTGGAAACCATTGATTTGGAGGTGAAGAAATGTGAGAGACAGATGAATGACGTAAATTATAGAGATTGATTGATGAAGAAAACTTAAATGGTGAAATTTTTAGCAGTAGAGGTGGGTTTAGAATGTTTTTTCTTTTAATTAAATTATCAAATATTCTATTTCGGTGACACGTTAGGGAATTCCGGCGATAAAATTGACGGAAATAGGTAAGTGGACTTAATTGCACATTAAAAGAAACGTTTGGGGCTAATTTGTACCTTTTAAAAGTTATGGGGTTAAATAGCACGTAAGAGCAAACGTTTGGGGGCAATTTGCCACTTTCCCCCTTTAAACGGTGTAAAGAGGTAACAAGCTCCGTCACAAATGAGAATTTGTGCGTTTAGAAATACAAAGTACAGATAATGTACATTATTTAAACAAAATCGCAAATATGTCGTTCACTAACCCCATCTCGACCATGAATGATAGCCCACTCATAAATCGGTCAAAAGATTCACAACTTTTCCGATCGAAACCCGATAGGCCACGTTTCCGATCGAAACCCGATAAGCCATGTTTCCGATCACCCCTGATAGACCACTTCTACATGGGACAAAAGAGAGACACCATTATTTACTAAAAAAATAGAGTAAACGATTCTGGATTATTAAGCTTCGAGCCTTCGACGTTGTAAAATTCAGTACTTTTTTGGATAGCACTACTCTCTAAAAGAGACATTACAGTCCGAATTAATTACCTTCCACGAAGCACCGAAACGTCCTGAGTTTGGCAATTTATGAAGTGTTAACAGTATAAAGACATTATACAGAAATACCGAGATATGCATATTCTTCACTCGGTCTTTCAAACCCGAGGATGCCAGCCAGCAAAAAAGAAACAATAAGATTTGCATAATTTAATTTAACCTTATAATATAGAAAGACGAAGATGTGGAAGCCAAAATTTTTGTATAAGAACGCTCACCCTATGTAAAATTGAAATCAAGCAATGTACAAGTACATCTATGAATCTATGATCTATGACAGAATTTCTAGTATTTGACTAGGCAAATAATATTTTACAGAAAATGGCACCGAATTCCTGTAAATGGCAAAACTTCATGCTCTCTTAACCACAAGTACAGCAAAGTTGGGATGATAACTGAAATCCAATGAGATCTTCAGAGTTGCGTCACGGCCTCCGACACAATTAATGACATTCAAAGCAATGCTATTTCGCTCTGCTACCTGTTCAACGCAACGAAGTTCAGCCAATTTATTTGGATCATTAACGAAGACCTTTTTGAGTTCCTTCACGATTCTTTGAGCGTCCTTGAAATGATTATACATGACAAGTGTCTACAAAGCAAAAGACGTTGACATTATAAGCATAGGCAGAGGATGTACCATGGTAAGAAACTAGAAAAACACGGAATTAAGCGTTACAGAAGTACACTCACTGAAAGCCGGGCCTGGGAAGTACATTCCTGAAATGACTGATAGGTTATGTGATCAGGCAGACAGGCCTTCTGCAAATGCTCGAAGTGTTGAATAAATCTCTACATGGTCAAGACAAAAGAGATTTATCATTATAAATGAAAATTTCAAGGGCGTCTACACTTGTGAATCTGATTTGATCTGAACCGGACATAACCCAACCCGAAGCCAAAAAAGTGGAGAGCCAAAGCAGACTCAAAATAACCAAAGCCACGACGACAACAAACTATTTATTTGACCTAAACAGACCCTAAATGTATTGACTAGTAACCAATTAATCGGTATCAGAACGACCTGGCCGGATAACTGACCTCTACATCAGGTCTAAATTTACATCCGATCATCATATCCTCCCGCAGGTGGAGTCATTAAGGGACTGCTGGACTGAGGTAATGTTTTGTTTTTATTTTGGGGTTTGGAGAGGCGGAGGAAGGGTGCTAAACCAGAAACTTTGTTCAAGCATTAAACAGAAAGCTTTGACGACGTAACATACAAAAGTGAAAAAATGATCAACAATGATCCATAAAACTTGACACTGCTTACCACACTAGGGATAACCGGAGATCTGGAGTACAAGAGAAGGGCTAGCCACATGCAGAAATTCTTTAAGAAAACATAAAACATGTAAAATAGTTGAATTACCTCATACTCAGTGTTAAAAGGGGATGAATGTTGAAAGACTTTTAACTCATTTCTAACTGCAGCAAGTATCTGCAATTTGTAAACCCAGCAAGTACAATTTCAGAT
>JAGPOY010006024.1:0-10595 GCA_018983105.1 Silene uniflora
GCGGATTTGGAGCTCGAAAAACAGGGGCATACGGGTTGGACACGGCCTGTTTTGGGACGAGTTTTGGGATGGTTTAAGGAAGGCTTTTGATGTGGTCTATGGTGGGAATTGAACACCGGACTATGGGAGAAGGGAATGGGTCGAAATCACCTTGAAAATCGGGCCTGAAACGCGCAAGAAACAAGCTCAAAGATCGCTAAAAAAGACGAGTTAAAAACCGCTTTAAAATTCAATTTTTCAAATTAAATAAAAGCGATAAATAAAACGTCACACATTTTGATTTTTCAAATCAAATACATAAAATTAATTTAAATAAAACTTTAAACTTTTAAAGTTAAAATTTAAATTACACATAAAATAAATTTCATTTATTTCAAAACATAAATAATTTAAATTTCATTTAAATTATAAAACCGTCAATTAAATACCCATTTTGCATCGCAAAACGAAATCCACTAAATGAGCGGTGTCGATAATAAACATGGTCCTTTTCATCATCGGGTGTTGGTTGGGATTTCTGTAAATTCCAATATCGCCGGATACGGGTATCTACAAATATGAACCTTATTAAATCATGTGGATAAAAATTCGACCATGGTTTAAAATTTTGTTATTTCCAGGTTCTAAGATCTATTTTAGAATATAAAAAATTTTGATTTTGATTTATTGCATGTTTTAATGATAAATTTGGATTTATTGACTCAAAAACATGTTTTTAGTGATTTATTTGTTAAATAAATTATTTTTTTTAATGAAAGACAAATTTTATTTTAGATCTGGAATTTTGAGAATTTTCCAGAATGTTCAATTTTGGATTTTTCGAGTTTTTAATGATTTATTAGGTTTTTCCTTTTATTCTTACGTTACGCAAGTAACTATCGAACAATAATGAAATATCAAGTTGAATCATAGTCAAAAGTTTAGTGAAGACTACATTTTGAGTCCTAAGAGTATTAGGATGATTAACTTGGACATAAATTTGATTTATGTAATATATTGTGATTTTAAGAAGTTATAATCACGCATATCCGTAAAAACCGCAACCAAATATACGTTATTTGCTCGATTTAGGCGATTTGGCATAAAACTTGGCATGTGCATACATATTTTAATGTTGCATTTTTAATATGATTGTCATATTGGTTGTTTTATATAATTTTGAATTATGTAATTTTACTTAGTATGGCCTTAGTTTAGTCGGTATTTCCCGAAATGCATGGGAATATCGATTCGATTGTAATTTTGTGATCTCGTATCACTTTTGTTTATTGTTTTAGTTTTTCTTTTTATATTGTATTAAGTAGAAAAGCTTTGTAATTTTAATTATACCGAAGATCCTTCGAGACGGTGCCATACGGAAAGGAGTTCCGACAAGACGGTGTTATCTTGGGATGCGTGCCGAATTGAAATTCAAGAGACCAATGGAGTTGGTTTTCGAATTTGTAATAGTTAATTAGAATTTCTATTTTAGGAAGGCCATACTAGGATTTGTTTATGTTTATGCTTTGTATTTCTTTATATGTTTGCATGCATAGCCCAATCGCCATAACATTGCATACATTTCTTTTATCGAGTTATCGACCGTGTCAGTTATAATTATCGAGTTCACCGCTTTAGTTCACTTAAAACGTGATAGATAATAAATTGACAAGACCTCACGCTAATAAATAATTGAGGATTAGCCTTACCAAATAGTAGAACCATGAATCCCAATTTCATAAGGAAGTAGGCTCGGCTCACTGGGGTACAAACCTTTTTACGTTGGGCAAGTGGGTAATAAGTGTTATTACATCGAAATTTGGGTTGATCTCAACGGAAGTATTGTTCAACCGTAGTTGCATGTGTTCCGGGCTAAAGATAATTATTAGAGTAATATTATCGACCGAGAGTTCTAGAGTAGAATCGATTAAAGAGTTAATCCACCGAATTATATTAATGAGGGATGAATCGGCTCACCATGCCCAAGTTAATACTCCCTCCTATTCACTATAATTGTCTCACTTTCCATAAACGGATTATTCAAGTAATCGCCTCATTTCCTTTTTTGGTAACTTTTACTCTTATTTTATTCATCCCCCCTCCTCTCAACAAACCCCACACAACTTTTTTACTCCTATTTTATTACTTTCTTTAATGTTTTGGCCCCACAATTCCTTATTTAACTCCTAATAATTCATCCCTTTTTGCTATCACCAACCCCACCTTTGTCCTTTATAATTTTATATTCAAGTTTCTTAAGTATTGTGCCCAAATGAAATAGGGCAATTATAGTGAATAGGAGGGAGTATCCTTAAATGCTATAATTTATAATAGTTGGGTTGAGGTCACTATATAAATGCTATAATTTGTTTTCAAGTATCCTTAAAAACGATAAATGTTAGTTTTCCCTCTTTTCCGTTGCCACTTTGTTCTACGTTTTTACTCCTATACATACGATGTCGATCGATTTTAGCTCAAATCTCCTTCATATCATCGCTTCTAAAGACAAAAATCGAAATTTTCCTTCTAATCCTCCTATCATCCGTTGTAAGGATCTCTTGTGAAGAGAATAGATAAAAGTTATTCATGATCAAAAGGATTTTTGATTCTTGATTAACATATCTACTTGCAATGAATAATGTTTTATGAAACATTAAATCGTTTTGGTAATTGGATTTGAGAGAAATCGTAATTGACCAAAATGTCGCAACCACCTCAATGAATGAATTGAAGAGTAGTCTTCATGAGTTCTTATTTTTGGTTTCTTGGGCAAAGATTCATTAAAATAAGTGGGAGCATTCTCTTAAGTGTTAAGAATTAGACGAGGCTAACGAAGAAAAATTGAATGGAATTGATACAAGACAAAGGTTAAGGTTAAGTCATTGAGAATAACAACGCTAAACCTAAGAAAAATATCAATCCCGACCGATAAAGTTTCCTTTTAAAAGGCGTTGGACACTAAAAGGGAAACTACCGCAGTTCATTGAAGAATAAGCAAATTAGTTGTGGGACATCTAATGGAACTTTCTTCTCTAAATGTTTATTTGATTGACATTACTTTTGCTAGTATCACTTCGTCTATATTTGATACCGGTGGTGGTACTCATCTTTGTATTCGATACAAAGGATGATAATAATAATATGACGACTAGCACTAAACAATGTCGAGAGATGAAACTAGAGTAACTGTGTACTCAATCTAGTTTTTTTGGGTTTAGAGTTGTATCTTAATTATGATTATTAAGTACACATATAAGAATATAAGTTTTGTTAAGACACAAAAGAGGATTATATTTTAAACCAAACTAGAATGATATATCATATAGATGATGAGAGACTCAAATTTGGTAACCCGGATTAAATCTTAATTCTGAAATGATAAACGCATTAAATCGCAAGAGTTGGATAATGCTCTTGGAACCATTAGATTGTTAATCTTATGGTATATGCGTATCTTGTATTCAAAGCAAGATGTCTCGTGCTCTTTTGTAGAAAAGGAAGTCGAACACGTAAATCATTGATCCAGAGAAGGTTAGTCATTGCTTCTTCTCTTTTACCAACGATTTAAGTTGATACTAGAATATTAACATAATGAGGAATAAAGGGAAATCTTTGAAAAAGTTCAAAGGGAGCAAAGACTCACGATTCGATCGTGATGGGAAGATCTAAGTGATGACATTGATATAATCCAAAGGAAGTCAGATATAGTATCACAAGTTAATCTCTCCTAGCACGCATTATGGGATAAGGTGTGGTTCGATGAAGAAATCAAACCCTATTCGATATGGTTTGGACCTTAATCAAGTTACCTTGAGTTACTTGATTTTGTTTTGGGGATTTTATCGTTTTTGTCTTTTGATCATTTTTCACTAAATCAAAACGATTCATATGAGATATGAAATGGTAGGGTACCATGTTTGTAAGTTTCCGAAACAACCAAATGATCACATTTTTTGCATATAATCACGGGTACAAAGGGTTTGTGGCTCGTGATACTGTCTTTCTAAAATACATGTCTATTTTTGGAAGACAGAGTGGGAGAAAATGTTCAAGAGCCACTAAAGAAATGTGTATCTTGGAAAGCTCAATACAAAAGCGAACAAAATTTATGCATATCTTGGAAATAAATTGGACTTTCGACCTTGCAAGACTCATAATTATAAGCTTGGACTCTCCCGGGTCACTCTTCTCTCAATCAAGCAAATGGCAAGTTTATATGTATAAAGAGAAAGAAGAAGATGCAGACACTCGATCACCTAGACTGCGACCGACATAACATGCAACGCTAACTAATATGAATAGTGATTTAGTCACCGTACACACGCACAACCACTGTTCAAGGACTATCACGTGCCGAACAATTGCAAAATATGGATATGTGAGGCTAATTGGTAAGAAGGGGCAAAACAATAATGGGAATGTAAGGGTAAGTAGCCAAGCTAGCACCTAACAAAACCTTAATAAAACTCCATGTCTGGTTGGTTGGGGCAAGGAATGGGGTCAAAACTAAGAAGAGGGGTAGTGCTTTGCTTCCTCCAAGCAATCTACTACGATATTTGGATGCAACGAAACAGAGTCAGAACTGAAGAGTGCATCATCAGACCTGAAGTGGTCTTTAAGCAAATTCTGCGAGAAGGACTAGTGTGGTTGAAATCTAAGTTTGATCCTCACTTGGATAGACGTGAGAAGGATTGGATTGGGAGGTTTCAATTGAGTATGTAATGCCTTAGTTAGGTATTGAAATTGTTTGTATTGAAATTGTAGCTTGTAATAGTTGTTGATCTTAATGAAATTTTTACCTTTCACCAAAAAAAAAAAAAAACCTTAATAAAACTCGTTCCATTCTTCCAATAATTAAAAATGAAGCTCAATGCCTATTTGACTAGGCATATACAACACAAAAATCCGATAATATGCACCTTGTAAAATATTAATAAGCATAAGAGGTGTAAGAATAATTATAATCAATTTTTTTTTTCAGCCATTTCCTTTTTCTTTTTTTTTTTCGACTTTTTCATATTTTTCAGGGCTGATTTTTTCTTTTCTTTCTTCCATTTCTTCCTTTCCTCATAAATACTCACTCCGATATAATAAAAGCGAGCCAAAATCTGATATAAAGCAACAAATACCTCAAAAACTACTAAACTAACTCGGCAAAGGTAGGCTTAATTTAGAATGTAGTTTAAGGGCAACTGGCAGATTTGGCTTAATGTGGAGCTGATGGGGTAAAATGAGAAAGGGGAAAATGCAAAAGTTCTCTAAACACGTGATACCGACCACAAACCCATGCGTGCAGGCAATAAGAAACAAAATTCATATACATGCGATACAATGAAATGTGGGGAGTAACTACTCTCAATCCTAAATGAACCGGTCATGAATATCACCAGTTATAAGCTCTAAACCTCAGAATATATGAGTAGGTTGCCAAATAAATGAGTCAAGTCTAATAATCCAAAATAAATTCCAAGACAAAATTTGAGAAATCGCTTGATTTTGCTAAGCAGGTCGTGAAAGTGCAAGGAATAGCGTACAAATGACTTACAATGCAATATCATCACTGAAAATACTCCAATCTGACTCGACTATATGCAAAAATAAACGTGATATTTTTTGATTTTTATGAATTATTTAATTTTTTTTGATTTTTTGATTTTTATAAAGCATGATATAAAATAACAAAATGCAAATGCAGACGCAAAAGGATGCAAATACCTCCCCAAACCAAAACAAACAATGTCCTCATTGGCTACCCAGCTAACTAACAACACACAAGGGGAAGGGATACACAGCCTAATACATGTTCCTAACGGATAAAAAGCAATAAATGTAGAGATGGAAAATAAGAACAGAAAACTCACAAAATACGGCTTCCCCAAACCAGCAGCTCAACTAGGGGACGGTTAATCATCTCCCCAAACCATCTCGTCAGCAAGATATGAGGAAACGGGAATAGAACCCGTCACAATGATCGTGTCAGCAGTAACGACCTCAACAACAACAGCAGGAAACTCGATCGAGTAACAGCATCCCTCGATCGAGCGCATCTTCTCGCAATTATCCTCGATCGAGTAGTTTGGGGACCAATCGATCGAGCTGCTCAGCCTTTTGACCTTCCGTTTGCTCGATCGAATACCTGGACCGTTCGATCGAGGTCTTTCTTCTCGATCGAGTAGATTGGGTACTCGATCATGCTCTTTCACTTCTGGCACGTACTTTGAGATATCGTCTTTTGAGAACGCTTCTTCTTACCTGCAAAATTGAGATAAAAATACATCCCAATAATACCAAAAATTGTCCATATTCGAAAATAGTTGTCTAAGCTAATTGTCTCTATACTAATTGTCTAAAAAGTAATAAAAAGCAATGAAAAGTGTTAAATTAAATTGTTTTTACAAATTGCACGGGGTTGCAAACCCGGCTCAATATCCAAATAATTTCAATAGGCCGCAATGAGGCCTCTGACTTGCGGAAATGCCCTCAGCAGCGGTAATTTCCGTCTTCTTCTTCCACACGTATGATCCATCCTTTGGGTTGCGCTCCGCCTTGTAATCCTTTGAGCTCTCCCGAACCACGTTGCTTTCAACATTCTCCTACTTAGCATCGTCTTTCGAGCATGGTTTCCAGGCTTTAGTGCCAATGCACCTAATCCAGAACCTGCAAAAGAAGCAACAGCAGAATGGTCCTCCATATCGCTCCCAAGTTGGGGCGGAGGTGCAAGGGCAACAACAGATAAATCATGCATAAGCGGTGTCAACTCAACATCTGATGCGTGCATTTTATATAGACTTTACGATCCATTTTAGCACGCATTTCTATGTCATTTAGGTGATATTATGTCACTTTATGCCCCGAATATGCTACTTTGTACTTCTATTGCTATTTTGTAGGTACAAGCTGTGAAGTAGTGGAAATCGAGCCAAAACTGTCCCGAGCATGCACATTTAAGAGATGGAAGAGTCGGAGCTGATTACTCGAGCATTGGGAAGCGTGAAACCGTCCCATAATCAAGTCAAAAGGCCAAGTTTGGAGTCAATACGAGCTGGAAGATGAAGAAGACCTTGATCGAGCTGTCATGTGCTCGATCGAGTGAAGTAATGGTGCTGAAGGACTCGGTCGAGAGGCTACTTACTCGATCGAGTAAGCATGGAATTAGGAAGTTCTCGATCGAGCAGATTTGTCTTCGATCGAGCAATTAGTTGAATAAATTCTACTCGATCGAGTAGATATTGTCCTCGATCGAGTAGATTTGCGTTACTGGGCTTTAGGTCCGTGACAATTAGGTTAATTTACGCTGTAGTTTTATTATAAATAGACGATTAGTTCTCCTAACCAGGAGAGGTCGTCAATCATCATCAGGGGAGAGGAGGAAACTCCAATTTCCGCTGCTTTTCTTCTATTTTCCGGATCTAAACTTTGCTATCAATCCTTACTTTCAATCGGTATTTTTCTTATGCTTTATTTAGTTATGTTATTCATACATAGCTAATTCTCTTGCTAGGACTTAGGGGATCCATGACCATGTTAGAATAGTAATCGCCTTATTAGGTTCGTTGCGTATATGATCTATGTTGTTATCGCTACATTTAATTGTTTTAGCCTAATTGAGTCGACGCAGTTAAACTATAAACCGTAGTAAGCCGTGACCTAGACCAAAAGGTTGGAAAGGGCGAGACTCGTAGCGAACATTAGGGCACGGTAGTGAGGGCGAAAACTAAGCTATTTGTGTTTTAGGGCGAATTAAGGACCGAAAGGCGACGTTCGTTACCCCTTAGATCCACATGCTTTGACCTGAGACCTAGATTGCTAGACTAATTTATCATGGTGAACCGACTGTCCTAGTTATTTCCCTCTCCTTGCTTTTCTCTTATTCTCTCTTCCTTATTCTCCCGTAGTTTAGAAACCCAAATACAAACCCCCATTTGTGACCAAATAAGCGAACCTTAGACAGATATCTTGCCTCCCTGTGGAGATCGACCCTACTTCCGCTGACTACCCAGTTAGTAGACCTAGGTTTATTTTTGGTGTGCTATCGACACGCATCAAATTTTGGCGCCGTTGCCGAGGAGGCAATTGCCCTATCTGTTTTTGTTTCGTTTATCTCCATCCGTCTCAGGGAATTTTATTCCCTGAGGCAGTTCTTATCTCCTTTGCTAGTGTTGTTTTGATAGGTCTTACAGGTCTTATCGGCGATACTTCGGGAGAGGCCACCTATGTTCCGTTCACCGGAGCAACAGGTGGTATTTTGTGAGAGATGTGGTGTCGTAGGACACGATGCAGTTTGTTGCTTTGCAGATTTTGACCGAGTTTGTGCCTATCGACGGTATAAACAAGGTCACTATGATTCGTTCCCACCGCGGAGTTATACGCCACCACATCCGTACTATCAACGAGGCTTTCATGAGCCCTCCTATCCCTTTTCGCCGCCACAACAACAACACCCCCCTCCTGCTGTCAACTATGAAGAGATTGCTGAATTGAGGTCGTTAGTAGCGACCCTTGCTCTTCAAGCGCAACAAGTTGAACAATCGAGAAATGCCTCTATCGAAAGTCTTATGCATCAATTAGCTCAATTAACAACCGAGCCAGAGGATGATATGTACGACTCGGATTTAGAGGAAGTCTTCAACGTTGCTGCATATGACCAATTCGATCGCGAAAGCCAATGTATAGTACGATCGCAGGTTACAGCCGAGGAATCAGTCGATCGAGTAGTCTATGGTGCTCGATCGACCGATTTTGATGAGGAGTTTTTCGATCGAGTTGATAAAACTACTCGATCGAGTGGTTCGGACACGGGAAGTACTCGATCGAGTGATGATCTGCTCGATCGAGTCAATATTGGCGAAGAAGGACCTCGATCGTGTGACTTAGTTACTCGATCGAGCACAGTGAATGCGGACAGCAATGGTTTGTCACCCGATTCTGTCCCGACTAGCGATACGAAGGTAAACGAAGATCATTCCTACTAAACAGAAGGTAATATCATTCCTTTCGTTGACTTAGGTACGATCTACCCTACGCCTTCCGTTAAATCATATACTGCTGTTGATTTGACGCCTCCGCCCCTATTCGGGAGCAAGATGGAGGAACATCGCTTTGTTTCTTCTTATACAGGTCTAGACAGGTTAGACGACCCGGGAGGAGGATTTGAAGATTCCATCCCGCCTAAGAAGAAAGCACGACCAAGGGCGGATAGGTTCGTGATGGACGCTGTGATAGGCCGTTGTCTTTCGGCTGCTGTGCTTTGGAGGACGGTAGTAAAGCTCATGGTTGCTGAAATAACCGCGTTCAGTCAGAAGCCTCTCTCCATTAATTTTTGCTGATGGGTGACGAAAGAAGGTCGAGATGGGACCTATCTGAAACTAGCGCTTGTCGGGAGGCAACCCGTCTTTTGCTTTATTTTCTTTTATTTCAGACTTTTATTTACGTTTTTGAGACATTTGTAATCCTGTTTTTGTGCGACTATTTAGCATCATCGCTGTTTTGTCGCTTGCTGATGCGGCAATTACTCGATCGAGTGCTTTATCTGCTCGATCGAGTAACCTGGCTCCCCAATAGTACTCGATCGAGAGCCCCTTATTCTCGATCGAGCAACTCACGTGAAGACTCCCTTCGTTCGACTATTCTTCTTCTTTGATCGACTGGTGGCTGCTGGTATTTTTGGTCGATCGAGCCCCTGATCGCCTGGTTCGGTTTGGGGAGGTTCGTGGTGCGCGCTATTTTGTAAGTTCTCGACTCATTCTCTCTAGTTTGCATTTCTTTTCTTTTACTTTGTACAATGGGGGCATTGTACAGTTTGGTTTGGGGAGGTTAAGCATCCATATCTGTTCTGCATATTGTTTTTATTGCATTTATCTTATCACGTTTATTGTATTTCCGTATGCATTGTTTGTTTCAATTCTCAAAAATTAAAATCACATAAAAATTAAAATTTTTTTCGAAAAATCAAAAATTTTCACGTTTATTTTTGCATATAGTCGAGTCGGATTGGAGTATTTACGATGATGAAACTGCACTATAAGTCAAATTTCTGCTATTCCTTACACTTTCACGATTCAACTAGCAAAACAAAAAGTGATTTCTCGAATTTTGTCTTGTAAAATATTTTGGACAATTAGACTTGACATAAATTTTTGGCAACCAATTTATAATTTCTGAGGATTAGAGCCTAATAAATTGGTGTCATTCATGACCAATTTCATGTATAAATGTGAGTAGTACTCCTTGCATGTCATGTAACATTAAATTGCACAAGTATGATATTTAATTGCTTATTGCCTACACGCATGGGTTTGTGGTCGATATTACATGTTTAGAGAACTATTGCATACTCCCTTTTCTCATTCTACCCCATTAACTCCACATTAGCCAAATCTGCCAGTTGCCCCGAAACTACAGCCTATATTTAGCCTACCTTTGCTGAGCTAGTTAGTAGTTTTGCGGAATAAATTTTATTGTAGCGTTTTTGGCTCGTATTACTTATTTTTGGAGTGGGTATTTATGAAAAGAAGGGACGAAGGACAAGCAAAGTCCTCGATCGAGTACTCTTTTGCTCGATCAAGTGGTTTTGGGTGTGGAAAGTACTCGATCGAGGACCATATTCCTCGATCGAG
>JAGPOY010006025.1:0-10595 GCA_018983105.1 Silene uniflora
CCCCTTTGCCTTCTCCAGAGAGATCACCTCATCTTTGTCAAAAATAATACCAGTAGCATCAGTACAACATTTCCTTTTCTTTGCCATTCTAACAGCTTCCTGATATTCAGCATCCTGCATTTCCTCAGGACCATAGCAAATGTTTGCCAGGCCAATAACTCCATCAGAGTTTCCTTTTGAAGGTTTGTTTGCGATCAAAGATGATTGGTTGCCTACTGCAGGCACATCGAAATAGATTGAGTTTTTGGTGTTGCTTTCCCCTTCTCCTTTTCCCTGAACCTCCTTTCCTTTTCCCTTGTAATTCATCATTCCAGAATCCTTTTCCCTTGTAATTGTTAAACTTTGATCGTAACTTTTTAGAGATTTGAAAAACGCGTTTAGACAAGCGTCTCAAGACTTAAATACGATAATGGGGCCATAATTTTAAGTTAGGGTCAACCTTGATGAGAATTTTTAAGAAAACGAACCGTATTAATGGATATAGTAAAAAAAAATCGAAAAGTTTAAATACAAATCTTAATTCTACATTATTAAAAGAGTAAAATTTCTTACGACGCTCTACTTCTTGGACCGTTAAATTTTTAAACTAAATTAGATTGAATTTATAGGACAAGAACTCAACTGAAAAATAAAACCGGAAGTATAACTATAAAATTTGAAGGAACTGAACTAAAATGAAGTCGGAATAGGCCCAGGGCCCTAAACTCGGCATGGACCGACCGGAATTGAAGCGTGTTCTAGAAATGTACGGAATACTCAGCAGTCAATTTGGCTTTATTTTATAGGTCAGCATGAAAGCTATTTGTGAATTGCGACAACGATTAAGGAGACAGGAGTAAGTTTCAATCACAGAATCATTTTAAGATTTTTCTGCAACAAACTCTAAATTTGATTAGCAGACATGACTTTCCAAGTGAAATCATGAAAGTTAACATATGACGTTGTTAAAGCAGAAAATTCTATCAAACTAAAAACGATTTGGAAATCGGAGCGACTTTAGTTTAGTGGCTGAGCCTGAGAGGTTAAGACGGAGATAATCTCAGTGATAGATCACAAGTTTAGATGTCCCATCTTCTTTATATTGATGATTTGTGTCTTGGGAAGATAACTTAACCATAAACATATATTGCGTGTAGAGACGTTTAATAACAAGTTTAAAAGTTTCTTAAAACCGGAGCCTTAAACTTTTTAGAGTCAACTTTAACAAAAAGTCTTGCTGAAGACGGGTCGGATCTAGCAACGGGTAATTTGTGAGAGGAAATGGGTAGAGGGGACAAGGAGGGCACCCCCCATGTGCTCCCCCACTCACATCTCATGGGTATTTTGTGAGAGGAAATGGTATCCGTTTTCATTTGTGACGGATATGGTGTGTCTTCAATGAGATTTTGTGCAACTTTAATTGCTAAATCCCATATTTGAGGACCATCCATTACAAATATTATTTATATTAAGTTTTTCACTATATGGAATTATGGAGTCTCAAACGATTTTTGAGTAGTGAGCCTCTCAAATTTATTTGACGACCATGCTATCTCTTACATGTGAGCGTTCTACATTGATAAGGTAACTACTCTCCTGTTGCCAATTGTTATAAGAAGGAACCTTCTTCAACTAGCGAAATTGAGACTCTCCACTCTTGATGGGAGCGAGGTAAGCCTACATTGATCATTGAATCTATAAATTACAAACCAAAAATTCACTACTCAACAACCGCGATTCCGCGAACATTACCCAACGCGTCAACCCTAACCCATCCAATACAGCATTGTGTTTGACATTCGCAAATCGCACTCTTGCTTGCTTCTTCATGACACAAGAAGCATAAATGGGACATTTTATTTTATTTCATCATATTTACATACGAATCTTCATAATAGCTTTAATATGATCCAGCTGTCGGAAATCAACAGACCGATGTCTAGATATGCCAACATTGAACTATTGAAGCCTCTCTCACTTTGTCTTAACGACGATAGAGAGTTCATTGGCTCTTCAATAGGAATGAGACGTACGGTGTAGATATCTATGGCCGTCCTTCTAAAATGATGCTTGGAGGCATTGTTAAACTGAAGCTTCCAAGTCCTTAGGGTCAGTCGTAACAAACTTCAAGTAATTCTCGATTTCTTTGGTGTCGGAGCTGCCACTTCGCAAGTGAAACCACCTTTTACGGGGCTTAGGCGGCCTGTCACTGATGGCTATGGCGATGTCATTTGGGAACAAATTATGGAACACAAAGGCGTGAAGCAGAGTGGTTATGAGCAGGCCTGTTACTACGAGTGTAGCGACTGCTGTAAGTACCAGGGCTAGGGTTCGTGATACCCAGCTCGGTACTTCATTGCTGTATCTTATTGTTGCTATTGCTGCTCCTGTCATTGGGAATGTGTATGCCCACCAGGCCAATGAGAACCTGCAATATTACGATATGTTAATAGACCGGACAAAACTGTTTCGAATGAAGAAGCAAAAACCGATGTTTTATTTGACCTGATCTGAGTATCCAACCAGTAGTTGGATTGAACATTAACCATCTCTATATTTGACCCTATCTGAAATGACCGGATCTGAATTAATCTTAATGCAATTTTGAAATGTATTCTGAGTTTTTTCAACCAACAAATGACAAAAACCTTAACAAACGCGACCTGAAATGACCCGACTGAAGCCAAAAAGACCTGGCTCGTGAGTCGTGACCACCCTAACCCAAACTAAATTGAACCTGACTGCCTGCAATATATAGCTGGATATGATTAATGTTAGGGATGTAAGTTTTACCTGAAACCTCGAAAGAAATTGATCCGAACAGCCTGTTGAAACAAGATTAGGAAAGGGATCGGTTAGGAAACAAGTCACATGAATAAAAGACTCTGTACTTCCTCCGACTCAACAGGTTGTTTACACCTTTATTATTCTGTGAGAAGTATTTTAATCAAATGTAAACAATCTTTTGAGTCGGAAGGAATATTTTATAAGGAAATTTGTGGATGATGGATATACTTACAAGAGAGAAGTAGAGGAACAAGGCAATGAAGTAAGCGATCCGAGCTCCATAATCGAAAGAGCCAAGGATCTTAGCCCAGGCCATTGACGCGACACTAGGTGCAGCAACAAACAGGAAGAAAACGGGATGGAGTTCTTTAGGAAGTGTTGCATTCGTAGGAAGTCTCTGATAAAGAGTTACAAATAAGACAGTGTAATGAGCTAATCCAACCGCGAAGAAGAACAAAGGTCCTTCTTTTAATCCCATAGATGCACCCAACAAAGCTCCAACAAAGTTACCAACAACTGACAAATGGTTTGACGGGTTAGCCACTTTCGACAGTCTACGTTGCCCTCCTGACATCCATTGACCATAGATCTTAAGCTCGAGGCAGAGGAACGGAGTCATAAACACGTACCAAAGAGCATGGGGAAGGTTTGTGGCAATAGAAGGAGGGACTCCTATGAGTAAGAAGAGGAGGGCTATGAAAGGAGCAAAGAAGAAATTGACCCTTATAGGATGGTAATACTCACGACGAACCGCCTCAAAATAGAAGATAAGCTTTAGGGTGTAGATTAAGGCCACAATGATTACAAGGGCAACTGAGATGGACCATAGGACTAAGTTTACAACAGGGCTAACGTGTAGGAAACTTGTCGAAGTTGATGTCGCCAGTGTTTTCCATAGAATGGCTTGGCTGCTTACACCGAGACATATACCAAATGATGAGATTGGAAAGCGTAGAAGAAACGGCCAGGTTTTGTCGTCTGGGAGCATCAACTCTTCTGATGGCTGCAGAAGAATGTAAATAACTCTGATTAGTCCGTAACAACATTATTGTAGTGCGTTAAAAACTCCCGCCTATAAATTTATTAAAAGGGTCAAAATAGTGGAATCAACTTACGCGAAGAGTGTCCAACTCTGGTCCTTCTAATGCATCAAAATACCGATCCACAGGCAAGACTCCGTCAGTAATCCCAGGATCATTACCAAGGCTGCTGCGCTCTGGTTCAGGATCAGTAGGCTTTCCACGAAGATGAGATAACTGTCTCTCAAGCTTACCAGACCACGTCTTGAAAGAATCGAACCTAGGATCCCTTACTCGATCACCATGAGGACTCCTAGCTTGTGAGCCAAAGTACTTATGGGGTGTGCTATTCCCACTGATATCTTCAACACCAGTCACACTTTTAGGTGTCGAATAAAATGGTGTCGAGTTTACAGTCTCAGAACCATGTCCACCGTCTTTGAAAGCCATGTCGTCCTGTGGACGGTCACTGAAGAAAACTCTCCGGGGGGTCAGTAAATGTCCGGTGGGGGTGACTGGCATGCTCAGCGAAATAGACTCAACTCTCTCGAAATTAGCTGGTTGACAAGCATCTTCCTGCCAAACAGCGGAAATATATCAGTAATCGATCCAGAAAAAAGGCCGAATTCTGGTGGAATTAACTACAGTTAGTCACTGTAATCAAACTATGGGAATTCCTGCTTAAGATTCCAAAAAATCGTTTGGCAAAAAAATCAAATCATCGACGTATAGCAGAAAGATTAATAAGACCAGTAGGCTTACATTAGCAGTTGGACTAAAGGAGACGGAGACGTTTATGACGCTCTCATTTCCTTCCTCGATTGTATCAAAACCGGCTATATCTTTAGACGATATCACCTGAAGAAGTGATGGAACCTCCTTAAAGTCCTGTGATCCTGAAGTCGCGTATTCTCCCATCTCCTTAACAAGTTCTACTGCCTAAAAGCATAAACTTTAATTAGTTTCATTCCGAGATTTTATAGCAATTATAGGGAAAAAAAAAAATCAGATATCAATGCATCAACTAAGAGTTAAAGCTTTGGACCATTTCATATGCATTATCAATACAATCTATAAAATTGCCTAAGCGAAAGAATGTACACGGTCTTATCCTTGTGTATGAGCGACCAGAAAAGGCGCTTTTCACACGACTCCTATGAAAATTGCACCAAGAATGGTATAACCATATGCTAGTACTAAGTCAAGAAGTCATTTGACCTTTACTAACTGTAAATGGAAAAAACATACAGGTAAGTATAACTAAAAAAATAGTCTTGAGTTTGGTAAGAAAAACAGGTCACACAGACAGGTAGGTACAAGTAGAAAAGTTCCAGTAACTATTTTACTGTAGTAGTTTAATCCAATTTGTGTTCCTCTACTTTGTTAATATCTTACAAAAATGTTACTATCAAGATTAAACTTTACAGAACTTTCAAAACTGAAGATATTAATTTGAACTTTAAAGTAAGATACGGAATACTTTCTCCAGTCCAAATCATCTGTTTACCTTTTTATTCTTCGTGAGAGGTATTTTAATAAACGATAAACAATTGATTGGGAAGTAGCGACAAGCGAGTAAAACTTTATAGAAGACATTCAAGTAAGGAGTCTGTTGACTAAACTTTTGTGCATCATATATTGAAATATATTCACTTTCTTCATTAGTGCTTTATGAATTCAATCTGTAGACTGCAGTCATACAGTCTAGAAAATACAACACTTGCACATAGTTGAAGAAATTCTTCAACTTTGAACAAAATGTCTCCCAAACAAGCAGACATACTCACTAAATATTTCCTTATTTACCATAAAACTTGAAGAAATGAAATGATTAAATGCATAACCTAACAACTAAAATTTAACACCACATATAGCGGTTTAAAGGGTTTTCATAAATTGCGGGATAATTAAGTAGGCTAAGCCCTTGTTACAACAAAAACAACATTTTGGGTCACCTGACGTGAATCATTCTCTTAGAACAGTTTAATTAGCCCTTGTTAGCAACTTAGCTACACAAAATAAAAAAACCGTTTCTAAATGACCCAAAATGAAAACAGGTTGAGAATTGCATATCTTAATAAAATTACCTGGGAATATTTTCAGGTGTAATGAACTAAAGAAGACGATCTAACTGTCAGAGACCAAGATTTCAGGAGTTTCTCCTGTAAGAAATCTATAGTACAAATATTCAGAAATGATGAACAAAATAGAGTAAAAAGAAAATCTACGTACAAAAGACAGTCCAAAAAATCAGGCTGTCTTTATAACATACGAAGGAATGGACCACGTGCCTTAGATTATATAGTGAGGGTCTGACTTCTGAGGGAGAGAATGAATGAAGTTTGTGTTATTTCCTACGGCTTACGTTTAATGTAGTCTACTTGGTTTGTTTATATAGGGGTTTTATATTTCTATTAATCTCCCTTAAGACGGAGGTATTTCTGTTTTAACGTTAAAACGACTTAATTGTTATTTTAGGACCTTTGGTTTTCCTTATACATTTTATCTTTGTCTTAGTCATATTTGTTGACCCGTCTAAGATTAAGAGGATATATCTGTCTTAAACAAAAATTTGTATTTTTGTTGTGATTATGACGTTAGTTATGATTTCTAGAACATAAATCAAGGAAAGTGAAGGTTTAAGCAAACTATCTTTTGACAAGAAAAGCTATTCATTCAACTTGGAATTTTTTGGACAGCTATGCAAAGTTGGTATAGTGTAGGTGTATAAGTGTATTTGTCATCATTATAGCAATATTTTAGGGAAATAGGTACGGAGCGAATGGAGTAAGTAACAAAGTAAAAAAATTAGTTAAATGGGTCGGAATAATTTGAAGCATTGGCGGATTTGGGAGGGAGGGCAGGAGCGCTCGCTCCGACTTAGCTTGGTCAAGAAAAAATTCGAAATTTTAAGCTACAATTTTCAATTTTTTTTCAAGTTTACATTATGTCATTACTTGTTCGCCCTAGTTAACGGTAAATTAATCCCTAAGGGTGTGTTTGGATTGAGGGAATTGGAGGGAAAAGAAAGGGAGGGAGAGTAGGGGATTTAAAATCCCTTGTTTGGATAGCAAATAGGGATAGAGAGAAATGGAGGGGGAGAGATTTGGAGGGATTCATTTTCTCTCCTCTAAGGCAAACCAAAATCTCTCCACAAGAGGCAAGATTTAGAAAGAAATTGTATCCAAACACCCACATCCCATTTGCCCTCCCCTTCCCTTACCTCCCTTTCTCTTCTCTCCTTCCCCCTCCCCTCCCTTTCCCTCCATTTTTGCTATCCAAACAGACCCTGTATTCGTTCTTCCTACTTTACTCATAAAGGTGAAAAAGAGGGGAGGAGTTCATGTGTAAGATGAAAGATGTAAAGTATATTTTTTTAATTTTTTCATACCCTCATTTCAGTTATTCAAAATTAAAATAAAATTATAAAAGATAGACATAGTAATATCATTTTAATATTTTATTTTTTATTGGAGTTTTGTCAAACGAATAAGATCATTATTCTTGACGACTTTTCTAAGAAAGCGAATTATGATAATATGTTTAAGTAAAACATGAAATAATGTTACGGAATACTCCCTTTGTTCTAGTAAAAAACTTACCTTTATTTTATTTCCTCCTCATGAAATAAAGCAAACGTAAAATATTCATCGAGATGAAGGGAGTATTTTTTAACATCCATAGGAGATAGGACTCTTCAAAGTAAAATTGACTATATTTCCACAAGTAATCCTCAAATTACCTAATGTTTATATGGCCCATTGATAATAGACCATAAGATAAGGACTGAAATCCTTAAAACACTTTAACAGTGGAAATTAGGTCGTAAATGGACGACACTTTTAAATGTTAATCCAATTTGTGTTTAGGTAATACAGAAGGTCTTGCTTGCGACGGGTCGGATCTTGCGACGGGTATTTTGTGAGAGGAAATGGGTAGAGGAGACAAGGTGGGCACCCCCCATGTGCTTCTCCACTCACCCTTGATGGGTATTTTGTGAGAGAATATGGTATCCGTCATTCATTTGTGACGGATAGTGTCCGTCACAAATGAGAATTTGTGTAGGTAATAATAGTGAACTAACATTACATTAATGAAAGATAGGAACACCTCATAAAAGATTTAATATTATAATAATTCACTTGTTTTAATTTTTTTATTTTTTATGACAGGTATTTTAATCAAAAGTAAAAGTAAATGAATGATGCCGTAATACAAATCAATTTTTATAGAAATCAGAGATTTGAAGGCAGTAAATGAAACGACTAGCTACTACCAAGGCATGTCAATCTGGTAAACGAAGTTACTGAGCTCAATTGAACTAGACTGAATTTAATGGAATTAAAGTGAACTGAATTGAGCTAAATAAAATTGGACTGAATTTGATGACGCTAATTAACTTAATTAGTTAAACTGAAATGAGTTGAAATTCAGCACAACAAACCTGGCCTAAAGTCTAACAATGTCTCAATAACTTAGGGTCGGGCCGCTTGTTAGAAAAAGATCGACCACTTACAATTGTAAAATGATCATCGGTGAAATAAAACGTATAATGAATTAGCTAATAAGATCATTATTATCAATAATAAGCTAATGATGCACAAATTAATTCTACGAATATAATATACTAACTGAAAAGGTCGCTAATAATATTAAACATTTTTAATTGAGAAAGAAACTTTTTACTTATTAAACATCATGTTTCTTGTGAGGTTTGACATGAACATTGCTTAAAAGAAAATATAACGTCACCCCAACATAAGGAAAGCGGCTAAATATAAGAAAAGGAAAAATGATTGGCCATACGTAACTATGTGTAATTCTACCAGATCATCCACTAATACTTCCCCCCTAATACTAAAAGAATAAGAGAACTCCAAAATTTTTTCGCCAAAGTGCAATGGTCTAAGATTGGTCCTCACAAGTCACAACATATCATATTAATTTTATACCATAAATAGAAATATTACTATTAATTCTAATCTCTTATCTATTAAGAGAATAAAAATTCTCAAAAAAATTTCACTCAAACTCCATTTACTTATACAAGAAAATAAATAAGATTTTTTTCCATTAAACTATTATCTTTTTCTTTAAAATATAACTTCTCATTAATTTCTAAATTATAATGTTTTAATCAAAATAAAATAGAAGTGGTATAAAATTATAAAATAAGGAGTAGAAATTACCAACACTTTATTGCAAAAAAATTCATTAAAATACAGATTTCATTATATACTCTACCTTTTTTCATTAGTTTTGTAGTTTAGTTTTTATCTCATATGAAAATATAGTGACTTGAAAATATGATAAAGTTGGAATGAATAAATAATACACAAAAAGTAAATATCTATAAACACCGCGCATTTATTGCGCGGGATCTATACTAGTTATCATTATTTAATCAAATATATAATACTAAGATTATAACTTTTAATATTTTTTTGTAGCTATCACTTTGCATTCAAATAAGAGCATCCACAACAACAAAAACTTTTTGTTGATTTTTGTGGGTCCTCAACCCATTCATCTCATCTTAATATTTTTGGCAAAAACTCCACACAACAACAATTAGTTTTATATGAGTCTTTATCTCCACTCAACAATAAAATTACATAAAAAAAATAAAGAAAAATACCCATTAACACCCACAATTCTCATTGTCAAACTCATCACATTTAGATGAGAGTGACAAAAAGTCATTTTTAGATTAATATTTTTTGTTGTTGTGTAATGATGAGTGTAAAAATATCATCTTTAGGTATAGATGTTTTCTTTCTTGTGGATGGTAATAGACGTCGAACATCTCGACAAACCGTCAATCTATCGTCGTTCACTCAACCTTTTTTTTTATCGTCAAAGCTTGACAACAAATACGCCATGTCAACCGATTAGCATTAGCATTAGCATTAGCATCAGCGTACTTTAAATTACAATTAAGTTCCGACAAACGAAATCAATAATCTTATAAAATAAATGGTTCCTAATTATATACCGTATATGAAAAAAACACAAAGATTCGAATTTGGCATGTGGAATAATTAATTAAATACTCCGTATTTAGAAGAGTCGTATTGAGAACATAGTTACGGTTATTATTTTATCCTGTATGTGTTAATATCTATAATAAAATATTAACAAAAACATAAGATTGTATTCAATTACTCCTCATATCCATAACTAATGTCTCATTTGCCAATTTTATTTACCCACACAAATGTCCCATTTGACATATTTATGACTCTTCTAGCCCTTTGCTCTTTTCATTATTAACAACCCAACCCACTCTTACCCATTACTTTTCATTATTTAACTCACTTTTTTCTTACCCTCAAACAATATTTTTCATTATTTAACTCTATTCTTTAATTCCCGTGCCCCTACCCAAATGAAACATTAGTTATGGGTAGGAGGGAGTATTTACTTGTTATATGAATAATTAAATTAGAAGAAAAAAAAAGTCAAAATAGTTGTACTTGATCTTAATAAATGACAAAAAAGACCAAAGTTCCTTGGAACAGCTAACAGTATCAATATTCAACGTATATACTTCCTCCGTTCCATTTGTTTCTTTACGTTTGCTTTTTCGGCACTATTCATCGGTAAAGAGAATCTTCAATACAACTTCTAATATATAATATAAAAGATAGTCATGTGAGATCTTGTTTAAATCGTCTCACCGAGTGGATTACGAATATCAAACTTTTATAATTTTTAGCAACATATAACTAACGATAGGGACAAAAGAAAACGTGCATTGGCATATGTGTATAAAACAAACGTAAAGAATCAAATGGAACGGAGGAAGTA
>JAGPOY010006026.1:0-10595 GCA_018983105.1 Silene uniflora
CTAACAAAAACGCATACACAAACGTCAGCAACAAACAATGATCCAAGTATCACAAACCGCCTCCAATCTAAGCAAATCCCATAAAACCGAAACAAAAATCCTAAGATTTTGCACAGAAAACCAGAGATATTGTATTGCTGATGAAATAATCAAATAACAAGATTACTATCAAAAATAGAATCCAATATTCAATAGTTTCTAGTAATAGAACACGTACTATGTAAATTTGCGGCGGTCCAAGGAAAAAACAGTCTTTTTTTCAGCAAAAAAAAGAGTTCTAAATTTTATGTAATTTGAGGATGATGATGATGATGATGAAATGATAGCATGTGCTTGTAGGATACGTGGGGTTTATTCTGAAAATAGGCCTACAACAAAAGATTGTGCAGAAGATATTGTTTTGGTATTTTTTGGGTACAAAATTGATTTCCTTTAATGTAAGGAATAATCGAGAGGTTTATTAGAGAGGTAATAATGATGTAAGAAGAGAGAGAAGAGTTAGGGACAATGTTGTGTTGCAAGAAAGTGGTAGATCCACAATCACCGCTTCTTTTTTTGATCTAGATTACGATTTTGGTAATGTTCCAAATTTGTTTGCGTCATCTCACTTGTGCCTTTCATGTTTCTTTTTACCAATTTGCCTTTCTTTAGGTTATTTTACTCGGGTTGGTCTTAATTAAGACCGTCTTAACTTAAAATATTGTTCTAACTGTTTTTTTGTTTGCATTTTTATTTTAATTGAGTGCAAGAGTTGTCTTAAGCTATCTTAAGCTCAGACGGTCTTAACCAAGTAGTAATTAAGTAAATTAATTTTTGGAGTGTTTTTATAGAGAGTAATCATAATCGGGGTTATAACGAGTGGGAGCTGAACGCGAGCCTAGAGTAGGTCAACACTAGCTCGACAAGCTCATATGCCTCCTTGGCTCGAACTCAACTCAAGCAAACCTTTAATCATTTGCTTTGAATAAGAAGTTAAAACTAATTTTATCATTCTGATAATTTAGTTATAAAATGTTATTTATCTTATTGAATAAAAGTTTTAAGACCCTACTATACTAAACGTGGGTATACCAGTGTATCCGGGGCTCGAATTTTTTTGTTAGATTATTTTATTTTCATAAACTAAATGTTAAGTAAACTCATTTAAAAAAAATGTGACAGCAAATTATAGTATAAAAAATATCGAACTACCAAGTCTCAAATTCTTGGAGCCAAACTTGACCTTACTTAGCTTGATTCTCAAAGCTCGAGTAAAGTTCACACAAACTTTGACGGAGTTGCTCGCGAGTCCTGACCATCGCAACTCAACTCTAATTGAAGGTAAATCCCCAGGAGGAGCTCGAAAAGCTCATATGCATGCACGACTCGAGTCGAACTCCGGCTCGACTCAAACAAAACTCTGGTCATTTGCTTAGATTAAGAAGTTAAAACCAATTTTCCACTTTACCATATTGATACACCGATAATTTAATTATAAAATGTTATTTATCTTATTGATACGCTGATAAATTACATATGCTAAATTGCTAATATACCTCAGATTAGAGATATTCACCGGACCGGAACCAGACCGGGCCGCATAAACCAACAGACTAGTAAACCTTTATCCTAAAACCGGAAACCGGACCGATTAGCTTAGGAGAGGCTCCGAACCGGAACCCTTTAGGTCCGACTTTTTTCGAGTTTTGACCAGAATGGTTTGAATTTTAAAGGCTAATTTGAGATTTTTTTTAGTTTGGACCGAAGACCGGTCATCATATTTTGCATATCGGAAACCACATAGCGGAATGTATTCGGTCTGAATCCGTCCAGTCAACTTGATGAACACACCCACCCGAGACTCATTTTTTTTTTTGTTAGATTGCTTTATTTTCATGAATTAAATGTATGTGAAGTAAACACATATAAAGAAATGGTAACAAAGCAAATATATTTTTAAAAAATCGAGCTGCTCCCAAGTTTTTGGAGACAAGCTTGACCTTTCTTGGCTTGACTCGCAGTGGACAAAAGTCAAGTTCGAGCTCACACAAGCTTAACTTTGACCAACCTGATCTTGAGCTGCTCGCAAGCTGCTTTTCTCTCATTATCATAACTAATAATCGCTACCTTTTATCACGGTGCATTAGATAAATTCTTTAGTATATATTATAGTGTATAAACCATGTAAATTCAGTTACTTATCATATTTATCGGGGTGCTAGACTTTAACTCGCCAAGGTAAGAATATAATCTCGGGTAAAATTGCCTTATATTAGTAAGGATTTGGAGTTGAGATATATGGTAAATTTTTTGATAATTAAGTCAACTCATATATAACCGTTTATCGGATTGATTTTGAGTGTAAGACTCTTTTCTTTTCGGCTGAAACGAACTAAATAGAGTTAAATGGAGTTAAGCTTAATTGAACTAAATTGAACGAAACTGAGCTGAAGTGGATGTAGTTAAACTAAGAGTTAATTTTGTGAAGAAATAAGATGAACAGAACTGACTGAAGTTGAACTGAACGGAATAGAGCTAAGCTTAACTTAACTGAACTGAAATTAAGTCGGAAAGAACATGACCTAAGTGCTAATTAAGGTTTCATTTTTGTTAGATTGTCTCATGTATATATATGCACTTACAAAAATTGTCATTTTTTTCCAAATATAGTACTGTCAAATAAAACACAAAGTATTGAACATTCTATGTGTTCTCTAATTAAACAAGCTAAAAACACAAATTGCATCTTACTTAAGTAGTCAGTAGACAATAATACTCCGTATTGCTTAATTAATTTGCCAAATATAGACATAATAAAAAAAAAAAAAAAGGGCGAAAATTTACACTTTTTTTGAATTAATTGTTAAGCAAAATATATTATTCGTACCTCGTTAAGCTGATACGACTGAAAATACTATTCTGGTACAGTCGTACTGTACTGTAAATGCATAAGAATGGCAACAAACAATATTGTTGACTCTTAGATACGAAGTACGATAAAGCATACCTAAAACTTATAGACTCAATAGGAGTAACATCATGACCTATGATTAATATTTGGTAGATTTTGAGTCCGTAATTTTGGGATGACTTGTCTCGTATACGTGATTTATAGGCTATTATATAAATTCGGGGGTTATTTTGCGCGCACTAAAAAATAATGAGTGGGGTCCCCTCATCACTAAAAAAACAGTAGCTAGACCTTACATATGATGTACTACATCAGATGGTGTAGTTTTCTGAGCATTAAGATAAAATTTTCAAGTTTTATTTTAAAAATTATGATTTTTATTATGAAATTTCTGAGTTCAATCACTTAAACATTAAGTTCAAAAAATTACAATATAACTCAAAACCCTACATATATGACTGATACAAAGCTCAGAAAAATTTGAGTGTTAACGTCAAAAAACTAAAATGTAAGTATGTAACTTATAAACTTTATAGAATTCAGAAAAAATACACACATAAAATCAGTTATATATTAAATCGATCTGATGTTGTACATTTGATATATAATTTTTTTTCCTAAAAAAAAAAAAGGAGAAACTAACATTTGTGAGGATATATAGATTACAAACCGAGCGAAGTCTAAGTTATATGACTCATAGCGATTGAGTAGGGAACAAAAGATGCAAAGTTGTCTTAGAATTTTTCAAAGAGATTTTCCATTTTATATCTTAATTGCATACCTATTCTAAATTAAGAATGCTTATAACTTTGCAAGAAAAAAATCGGAATGTAAGGTTAGTTTTACTGTAAGCTCAAAATAACCAGAATTGAATGGAAAAAGTAGCAAAGGAAATACCCGGCCAGAACGTGTCAAATGTCAACTAAGATGTAACTTCTTTTATAGTTCCACGATGATTACAACTTTCATGTCATTTATATTATCCTCCATGTTTACAAACATACCATGCAAAAAAATGGGGGGAAAAACATCAATTTCTTTTTTCCCAAAAAAGTAAATAAGTTTTCTTGAAAATAAAAAGGTTAAAAAGGATGTTAAATTAGAAAAATGACATAGTTAACGCAATGGATTAGTACCTAACACGTGTAGGGAGGATTGTTTAGACAAAAAGAGTTTAAACTTTAAAGTAGTGGAGGAGTATTTTAGAGATTCCGGAATCTTTAAATTCAAAGTTGAAAATAGTATTAGATCCTTGTTAATTACGTATCTTACGCCAACCTACATTCTAGCTGTCACTAATTGCCCTATAGGCTGAAGGCCTATTATACTTCAATCCGTCTTGCTGAAGACCGTCTTCAGCTGAAGACCTCTCACACCCCCTCCCCCCACTTGCCCTCCCCACTTACTCATTGTGAGAGGTCTCTTCGAAGAGACCGTCTTCAACGAGAATTTGTGATTATACTTTCTTCGTTCCATTGTGCATGCGACTTACCTCTCACTTTCTTTTCATACATCAAGCTTTCAAGTGTTTGATTGAGCTACTACTACTATTGCTAGTGCCTTTTCTCATGTTTGTTGTCTTATTAAAAACTTGAGGGGCCTTACTTATTTGTACTTAGAGCTGGAGAACAGTGCGGGTTGGGCCGGCCTGCACTCGCCCAGGCCTCTATTCCCCAGCCCGCTTAGTTCGATCCCTAAGTTGGGCCGGTTCCCGGTTCCCTTTTCCTCTGCCCACACTCCCAGGCAAAGTCCGCACAGTCCGGGTTTAGGCCTGCCCAGCCCGAAGTCCAACTCTATTTGTACTATAGATGGCTATCGGGCCCCGTTGGCCGCTATCACGACCCACCTAACCCGCTCCTCAATCTAGTCAGCCCCAAGCTTAGGCTTTCCTAGGCCACTCTCCTTTTGCCCAATCGAGCCGGTTCAGCGCCATCACCTATTCACACCCCAGCATGCACACCCCTAGCTAGAGGCGTGGGATCGGGCTCACACCCCATGCATCAATCCGGCTTGCACCTGCTCGGGCTACTGTCCACCTCTAGCCCCGTTCTCGGTCATAAGAAGAGGGCTAGGTTTCCTTATGTCTGGGCGAGACTCGGTCCAACTAAGCTTTTTTTATTTTGTTTTTTTTTTCTTTCAAAAGCTCAGGCAGGGCTGGCCAGGCTAGCACGCACGCGAGGTCGCGAGCTATCCAGGTTGGTAAAATTTGGGCCTAATGTGGCAGGTTGGGCCATGCAGTCCGAGCTGACCCGCCACATTGACTAGCTATTCTTTGAAAGTCCATGACGCGAATTTCATTGCTCGTATCCGAGGCAATTCCACCTCTCTTACCACCATTTCTTTTACATTATCATAGCTTGCCCAACTCTAACCGAAGTGGAAATCGCAGAGAATTCTTTTGCCGAATATTTCATTATATCATTTCCCCTAATCTTTAATTACTAAGTGTATTACTTTACACGAGCAAAGTTCGGCATATTTTCTAGCTAAATTCAAACCCGACTCAACTAACCAGTTTCTAACCCCTAATTACATGTACTTTATTTAGACCGGTCAGCTGTCATCCTATGTCGTCTAGTTCACAAAATGTAAACAAAAGAATAGGACTAGTAGGCCTAGAATGAGACTAGAAATGTGAGAAGCAATTACGCAAGTTGTGATTCACAATTCATAGAATTCAATATTGCGGCCCACGTAGATTTACTCCAATTTGTTGTTACCAAAAGTGACACGATCTCTCTTAATTACAGTATTTTTTAACACAAATTCTTGCTAAGCCGGAAGTATTTGTTTTAAGATGATGACAGATCAAATAATAAATTAATAATCACAAAAACTTGTGAGAGGCGATCTCTCAATAATATTATTGAGAGACTTGACACATTGAGGGGCATGATGGGGAGATCTCCTTAATTTTATTTTTTCTCTCTATGTCTCTCACTAATTTAGTGAAAGACGGTCATTCTCTTGACATTTCACTTTTGTCTTGTTTAACAAGTGAGTTATTAATTTATTATTTGATCCGTTTTTACTTTAAGACGGATATATCTGTTTTGAGTAAGACCTGTTGATTTTTATCTTTTTGATAGAAACTTGTTGTTGTCAAGCTTTGCACGTTAATTCTGACTTTTAACCATTAACCACGCCACAAGTTGCAAAGATAGCGAAGCATTGCATATTCTTACACCAAATTTTATTTAATTCACACCATGATTAGTTTTACTAATTTTAATAATTAGTGGTCAACCAGTATATACTCTTTGAAATTCATATAATTAGCTTTATATAACAATTATGGTGTAGTGGACGGAGTAAAGTCCACTCAAGTGGGATTTTCATATTCATATGTGTATTAAAAAAATTAGTCAGTCTCAAACTTAAAACAGATAATTAAAAGGAGATATTTCTATTTCTCAACGCTAATAGTCGATAGAGATACTTAGATAAACGGGGATAAATGCATTTCATTCGACAACATTTTTTCAAAGAAATTGTCAATTAATTTAGTAGAAAGCTTCATGCCCGTGAAAAAATTTATTTTGGTGACGAGAGGATTAGCAACCGCTACCTTTGATATGAACTGGATTAATTCTCGAGTATACGTGATAGCATGTAAATCACGTATATTAGGTAGAGTTGGCCATGGGCTGTGTGGGGCTCACTCCAATGAGTCCTTAACCGGACCTTGAGTGAGGAGGATCGAGCCGCGCCGGCTTGTGGGATATGGTACCTGGACCCGGCCCGTGTTGGGTTTTAGGCATGTCGGGCTGGTAGGCCTTATCATTTTATTTTTGCCAAAAATGGCGGGCCCGTTATTTTGGCCAGCACTAATACTAGGTAAACCACACGAGAGTTTTCGTTTTAGTGACCCTAATTTACAAGTTAAAGCCACAAGAAATACAATTTGAAATCCAAATCTCTTTAGTTAAAACTGCATTATTACTGTATTAACTTAGAAATTGAGATTTCAAACTCAGATAATGTATGGTTTTATACATTATAAAAAACCGTTTGTATTTTTAATTAATGTTAAGAATTAAGAAATATGAATAAGCAATCGCCTTCAATAAAAGATGAAAAATACCAAGTTTTAATTAAAACTTTCGAACTTTAATGAGTTAACACTTAACACTCTCTTTGTAAGAAAGAAATTATACAATCCTCCGTCTCAATCAATAACTTACACTTACTTATTTCTCCCTAAATAAAAAAAAAAGTGTAAACAATTTGATTGAAATAGAGGGAGGATTTCTCCCAATAAAAAAAAAAGTGTAAACAACTGATTGAAATAGAGGGAAGCATGCATATATGTGTTGGGTTAGCCAACAAGGCAACAAGTGTTATACATGCGCGGTCGTAAGAGACTGATAGTGTTCTGATGGGCTTATACATGCAAATGGTGTTGGCCTGTTGGGTTTTCATAGTCATCTACTACTTGCTCTCAAGTCTCAAGGGCCTCCTTATTAATTGCTGATTTTTTTTTTCTTTCAAATTAATGGTGTTATACTTTGATTTTTTTTTTATTCAAGGAAACATCCGAACACCCTGCAAATTCGGGGATTAGATAAGTCATTAAGGTTGCCTTTGATAGCAGGTAATACCGCAACACTCCCGTATAAGGAGTCGAACCCTGAGACCTTTCAATTCGTTGTCATATTGCAACGCTTTGAGGCACTCCAGCGTTCCACTACACTCAAGCCACTTTAAGACTTTGAGTCACTTTTTTGCCCACATTTCTTTTCAATTAATAGAGATCGGTTTGGTAAATGGCGAATTGGTAAATTTTCAACATAGTCAAGACTTTTAGTATGTTTGACTCACTTTGACATACCAATCTACTAATTTGAGTATTTGGTAATTAGAATATTGAAATAGTAGATTGAAGTTTAATATACTATTTCCAATATACTGCTTCCCCTATTATATTTACTTTAGTATATTGTGAAAATGAATATGTCAACCATTTACGCATAAATAGAATAATATGTGTTGGAACATGATGCATGGCAGTCGTGATATATGAGATTGATCGATGTAATCAACCACGCGAAATAACAGAAACATTAGAAAAGCATGCATCAAACTATCAAAGTAGATGATGCACTTCCGTTTCCTTACGTAATGTGATGTAGTCAAACCACGCCGCCGCGTAAGAATACCATTTTTCATCTACTTCACTTTCTCGTAAGAGTAGTTCACGGTTTCGAAATTATAACAATTAGCTAACTACTCCTATTATTTCACTCCATTTCTAATTTAACAATAACATGCATCTATTATTATAAAAATTAAATTACTACTATTATTTAACAATTTAGTTTGGAGTTTAATATTTATGATAAATTATTAGTCAATAGAACCCTAAGGAATAAAGGAAATGAATTTATTTTTTCATGGTACGTAGTAAGTAACTAGTAACGTAGATAAAAAGAGGATGAGAGTGTGATCAATTATTGAGAGTATAACACTTATTAGAAGGTGAATACATTGGCGGGAAACTTCAGCGGGAAAGTTTAATGTTTTGTTATTGTGAATATATAAAGAAGGTCAATATGTTGACTAGTTGGTTGGAGTTAGTTTACTAGTTATGATTATAAATAGAGAGTCGATGTAAAATTACTTATTTATTCATAATACAAATTATCTCTTTAAGCATCTCTCTCTATAACAAACTTCTGGTATATAGTTAAGCTACCTTGATCACACCATCAATGGAGTTCTACTCTTCTTCACATGGCAAAAAGGGGATTCATTCGAACGTAGGATGTCATTGGGATACTAAAACGCAATCAGTGTAATATAAACGAGTTTAATTTTTTGTTGATGCTAACTAATTAGTTTTTTGGCACCTAGAGAACAGTATTAGGCAGGAAATAAGAGATACGATATATGATTCCATGGTGTGTATTTGAGTACCGTGAGATCTCACGGCTTAGCGATTTGTCTTGTTGGCTGAGTAAAGTATATGTGAGAATATTGTACGTATTCTCTAAACCAAAAAATTATATTCGTAATGGTCCTCTCTCATTGTTATTGCCGGCAAGGTTGTCGGTGCAATATGATGGTGTTCCGGACTTTCGGCTCTCCTCGTGTCGTGAGACGAGGTATCTATTTATATGAGCGGGTAGGTTGTTACTCCTCATATACTTACGCACGTATCCTGACTGGCGAGTCGATTACGCATGACTATTATACTGACGAGTTACGGTTGTTACCCCTCGTATTACTGGCGAGTTACGCACTGATCATGGCCGGCGGGTCGTATACGCATGGATGGAGAAGAAGATTATGAAGACCTTAAAGTCGACATATATTTTTTTTCTTATTAAATATTATTCTTGTATTTTGATTATTATTTAGTTGCAAACTCATGGAAATTTTTAAAAATTACCATAAGTTTGAGGGAGGGTATTAGGAAGGAGTAAGAGATATGGTATATTAGAATATACCATATATCTTACCGTATAAATTATATTATATTACTGTCTTGCAGAATAAGTTAGTATTATAGATCTAGGGTTTGTTTGAGCTAGTCCTATAAATACGGTCTTATGTATTCATATCACAACACAATTATATTATCAATAATAAAGTACGTATGTTTTATATCTCTCTATAACTTAGCAAACAGTATTCTACCTCCATTTTTATAGGACGGACATTCAAAATTTTTAGAAAATAGTTCAACGTTTGACTCGGCAGAAAGTTAAAAATTATGTATGGTCATCTGATTAATGTTATAATGATTGAGATTGTATTTTAAATCGATGAGGTCACCTGACTAGCTAGAATTGGATCGTAGGAACATAACATCTTACTCCGTACAAATTAACTATGAAACAAACGTAATTATGTTAAAATATGCTTGATATATCGTTTATAAATCTCAATCAAGTCACTTTTATACATATCATATGTTCACAAATTTCTTAATTTATAGTTTATTCTATAGTGAATGTTATCTCTAAAAAATTAAAAGCGAATAAATGTTTTTATTACTGTAAAATTAAGTTGTAATGTCTAAACTTTATAAGACAAGTGGATTACCAACAATGGATCACACTTCCACTAAACACATATTTCGAATACTTGCACATATTATTCACCGATCTGAACTGAATGAAATTGTACTGAACTGAAATGAACTGAATTGAGCTTAGCTGAGCTGGACTGGATAGAGTCAAACTGAACTAAAATAAACTAAACTGATGTCCAAAAATACAGAGCTTATGAATACAAAAACAAAGTATTGGAATAATTGCTACGACATTAAATTTTCCAAGATTTATTGAAAGTTATAAAAGTGTCTCAATTCTAAATTCAAAGTTATATTGCATAGATGACAATGTTTTCCTTTGAATGATCTCGTGTCATGTAATTGAAAATTGAAATAGAAAGAGTCGGACACCATCGCCTCATTTCCTTTGTAAAAGTAATTCCTAAGCAATAATAGCATAATTAATTCCTCATCATTCCATTTTATAAACTGTATTAAGGATTGAACTTAAGCTAAATCCGTTAGTTGACGCATTATTATTGCTTGCTTCATTGTTGGTAGTTTTAAACACTTTAAGCTAAGCCTATGACGGTTCTTTCACCCTTTTTTCAACGGTGTGGTCATCGGAACATGACAGAATCAGGATTTATCCTAGTGCAAAAATTTCACGGACAATAAATATGGATGAAATTACGCCAGCTTAAAAAT
>JAGPOY010006027.1:7345-17939 GCA_018983105.1 Silene uniflora
TGCATATTATTTATATCGAGTCATCGACCGTGTCAATTATATATTGTCGATAATTCAACTTTTAGCTCACTTAAAATTGATAGATGATTAAATTGACAAGACCTTTACATTTAAAAGATTGAGACTTAGCCTTACCAAAGAGTAGAAACCCATGACCCTCGATTTCATGAAAGTACAATACGATTTATCGGGGCACGTAAGTGACGTCGAGTAAGTGGGGCAATAAACGGTTATTGCACTTCAAAATTTGGTCGATCTCAACGAAAGTGTTAGCGACCGTAGCCGCAACAAGTTCGGGCTAGAGATGAAATTAGCGAAATTTCGTCAACTAAGAGTTCTAAGGTAGAATCAGTTAAAAGAGTTAACCCACCGAGTTATATTGAGGAAAGTGTAGAGGGCCCGATGGCTCACACCGATAATTAAAATGAATTTCGGGTCTTAGGATCATTTGTTATAGTTGGGTAAAGGTCACTATACAAATGCTTAACTTGTTTTATTTACAAGTTTAATTATAAACGATAAATGTTAGTTTTCCCACTAGTTCGTTGTTTTAATATTGTTCTATATCTTTACTTCAATTTATATACGATATCGTTTCGATTACTAAATCTCCGTTAAAACACCATTGAATTAAGACAAAGTTGCTTTTCCTTCGTATCCTCGTATTAAATTGTAAGGATCTCTTGTGAAGAGTATAGATAGAAGTCATTCATAATCAAAAGGGTTTTTGATTCTTGACTATAATATCTACTTACAACCACGTTTCGTATGGCTCACGGGATAGTTTCACATATGCTTAAATTGCTTAAGTACTTAGAGACACTAAGATCCAATTGGTAATTAGATTTGTGAGAAATCGTAATTGACCGAATACCACAATCACTTCAATAAAAGTTTCACCTTATTATGGTGTAAACTACGAATAATTTGAAGAGTAGTCTTCGTGGGATTCAAATTTGCTTGCATAAGCAAAGATTCATTGAAGTGAGTGGGAGCATTATCTTAATTGTTAAGAATAAGACGAGGTTCAATAAGGAAGGAAAATTTGGATGATATAAGACAAGGTAAAGGTAAAGTTATTTGGAATAACAACGCTAAACCTAATATATCAATCCCGACCGATAATGTTTCCATTTTGGAAGTGTTGGACACTAAAATAGAAACTACCCCAATTTATTAGAGAATAAACAAGTTACTTGTGCGACACCTAACACAACCTTCTTCTTTAAACATCTATTTGATTAACATTACTTTTGCTAGTATCTTCGTCAATATTTGATACCGGCGGTGGTTCTTATCATTGTATTTGATACAAGAAATAATAATGATATGATGAATAGCATTGAATAATGTCGACCTACACAAAAGGATGAAACTAGAGTAGTTGTCATTATGAGACATGTAGATGTCATTGTGTACTCAATCTAGTTTTAATTTAGAGTTGTACCTTAATTGAGATTATTATGTACATAAACTCTAAATGAGAATATAATTTTAAGTTTGTATTTAAATCGCAAAATAGGTTTCACTTTCGTGATCACAAGTGTTGTATCCTCATATACCATGATTTGGTCTATGGCTAGCCCATATAAATCAAGGTAATTATATTCTAACCCAAACTAGAGTGATATATCATATAGATTATGAAAGACTTGAATTGGTAACTCAGATCAAATCTTAATTCTGGAATGATAGACGCATTATATCACGAGAGTTAGTTAGTACTCTTGTCAACCATTAGATTATTAATCTTGTGTTTTTTTTGGTGGAATGTAAAAATATATTAATGATCAAGAAATCGTCACCATACACACATTTTAGCTCTCAGCTATTACAACATATCATTACCATACATCAGCACCTATCCAGCCTACATTACTTTACTCTTTGAGACCAACAAAGGACAGCCATGAATCTGGTACTCTATGGTTAACATTTCCTCTATTCTGAAAACGATTAGTCACATCAGATTGAACAGCCTTCAAAATCTTCCCTGGGCTTGGCAGATAAGCCTCAATCCTGCAAGTATTGCGTGCACACCAAATCCTATAAATCAATCCACATACAGCACACCAGATCAGCTTCTTCTGCATTAGAGACCTGCATCTTAGCTGCAAACACCACTGAACAGGATGATCCTTATCAATCATCACACCCAACCAGTCACCCAGCATCTGCAAACACACTTTACAGAATTCACATTGAAAGAACATGTCATGGGACTCAGGACTCACTCTACACAACTCACAAACAGGATCCAACACCATTCCAAACTGAATCAACCTATCTTTTGTCAACAGTCTCTGCTGCACATACATCCAGCAAATAAAACTCTGTTTAGGGACATTGAGTGAATTCCAGACCATAGGAGACCATGGCACCCTTATTCCAGATCCTAGCAACCAGTCATAGCCAGAAGAAGTATTGTACTGTCCATTCTGAGTGCACCATTTCTCCTGAACATACCCAACTTTCATTAGATCCTTAACCTTACATATTTGTCTCCATGTCCAACTTGAATTGGCAGTAGGAACATAGGAGAACCAATCCTGGCCCTTAATGTAAATGTGATTGACCCACTTAATCCATAAATGATCAGCTTTAGAGACTATCCACCAACAATATTTACCAATCATGGCCTGGTTCCATAAGTGACTCTGAATCACCCCCAAACCACCTACTTTCTTATCTTGGCAAACTTTGTCCCAAGACACAGGAGGTACCTTCAAGAACTCATCAGACCCAGGCCATAAGTAGTTTCTACATATAGCCATCAATTTGTTAATGACAGTAGCAGGAATAATGAATATCCTAGCCCAGTAAGTATGTAACTGAGATAAGACACTCTGAACTAGAGTGAATCTTCCTGCATAACTCAGTTTACCTGCCCCCCAACCTCTTATCCTGCCTATCATTTTCTCCACTAGTCTGTTACAGTCACCCACTGCAATTCTCTTGTAGGAAATAGGAATCCCCAAATATCTAAATGGGAAACTCCCCTCCTGGAAGCCAGATAACTGCAAAATCTCCAACTTGCACCCCCCACTGATCCCATTAAAGTAGATATTAGATTTATCCTTATTGATTTCCAGACCTGATGCAGCAGAAAAGGTGGCAAAGGCTTTCAACAGCACATTTACAGATTGTATGTCCCCTCTAGAAAACAAAAGCATGTCATCTGCAAAACACAAATGGCACAGCTTGATGCCTCTACACAAAGGATGAAATCTGAACTCATGTCTCTCAGTCACCACATTTAATATTCTACTCAAATACTCCATACACAATGTGAAGATCAGGGGAGACATTGGATCCCCTTGCCTAATACCTCTCTTCCCCTTGAAGAAGCCAAAAGTGGTGCCATTCAGGGAGATAGAAAATGCAGGAGTGGTAATACATTCCATAATCCACCCAATCATAACAGCAGGAAACCTCAAAGCTTTCAACATATGCTCAATGAACTCCCATTCTATGGAATCATAGGCCTTTTTGAGGTCTATTTTCATTATACAGCGAGGAGAACAACATTTCCTATTATAAAGTCTAACCAGATCCTGGCATATGAGTACATTATCAACAATATCCCTCCCTTTTATGAATGCACTCTGGTTATCACTCACAATATCAGGCAACACATTTGCTAAACTGGCACAAATTACCTTAGTAATGCACTTGTACAATACATTACAACAGGCAATTGGTCTGAAGTCAGAAACAGCAACAGGTCTATTTTTCTTTGGGATTAAAGTAAGAGTAGTTGCATTCAGTTGTTTCATCAACTTACCATTATGGAAGAATTCCAGAACTCCATCCTCAATATCCTTCCCAACCACAGCATAGGCATCCTTAAAGAACAGGGTTTGGTGATTTAGAAGCTGGGATTGAGAATAAGGCATCTTTAATCTCCTTGCCAGTAACAAATTGCGGCATCATAAGAGAATGTTCAGGAGTCACAGTGGCACCAGTTCTAACAGTAGGGTAGTGAACTTTAGTCACTGCTTTGTTAGACCCTAATAATTGTGTATAATAATCCAAAAAGGCCTTCTCAATATCAGCAACTTCAGTTTTTAATTCTCCCTCCATATCAATTATAGACAACACCCTATTCACCATTCTCCTCTCTTTGATATGACTATGAAAATACTTGCTATTAGAGTCTCCATCTTTTAACCAGGCTAATTTTGCTTTCTGTGCCAGAAAACTAGCCCTGGCTTCATTCAGCTCTCTAAAAACTATAGCAGCCTTCTTTTCTTCAGCTTGGAGCTGCAAATTAGAGGGATTAGAGTGCAAGGCAACTTGAACATTTCTAAGCTGGAGTTGAGCTAGTTGTGCACTTGTCTCTACATTAGCAAAAGAATTTCTGTTCAGTTCCTTTAGAGGTTGTTTAAGCAACTTCAATTCCTGACAATTTGGTACATCTTCCTACCATACATTGAGGTTTGCCAACTTTCCAGAACAATACTCAAAAAGTTAGCATCATTCCCCCACATGTTAAAATACTTGAAGCTCCCCTTTCCTCGAACATGAGATGGCCAAATTTCCAAGAGGCAAGGACAATGGTCATAAAGCCCCTCAGGTAAGAATGTAGAGATAGTATTAAGAAACTCCTCCAACCAATCATAGTTTACCATTACTCTATCAATCCTACTGAATACTCTGTCAGAAGGCTCATGCTTATTATTCCAAGTGTAATAAGCCCCCTGAGATACAATATCATTAACCTCGCAATTCATCATACAATTCAGCAAACCAGCAGTCTCAGCATCAGTAACATTAGACCCAATTCTTTCATCAACAGAAATCACATTATTAAAGTCTCCCAATATAATCCAGGGCCCATTCACATAAGCCTTCATTTGACACAGGGAATCCCACAGAGGAATCCTCTCAGCCACCTTATTTCTCCCATAAACCAGAGATAACCACCAGTAAGCACCAGTAGCCAGATATTCCACTCTCACATGGATAACTTGTTCATCATTATTAATTACATCCACCTTGTATATAACAGGGTTCCAGATTAGCCAGATCCTTTTCCCTTCTCTACTTCCATTATTAACCACAACAGACCAACTTCTACCCAGATTATTATGCACTTTATTCTAAGAACACAATTTAACCCCAGTCTCTAAAAGTCCAAATAGTCCAATTTTATTCATATGTAAGAACCATCTAAGATCCTTCTGTTTATTAGGACTATTGAACCCTCTAACATTCCAAAATCCTATATTAGCCATGATCACTAGGATGTTCACTACCCATTTCACCACCATCATAACATTGTCCAGCCTTCTCTTGAACCCTATCCTGACCAACTACACCAACAGCCAGTCCAGTAGTCACATGTGAGTTCAGAGATTCCATAAAAGTCCGTTTTCCCCTTTGAGAAAGAAGAATACCATGTTTGGATATGCGTGTAATCACTTTAGCTGGCACTACAGAACTCTGAATCTCAGTAGTAGAATCAGGAGTAATTACAGTCTCAGGCACAGGTATAGGGTTGACATGAGGTGAAGCTGCAGGAGGTTTGACCACCTTAGGCCTCCAGACTTGCCTAGGTTTAGCCTTACCATCCTCAGTTTTCTTCACACAATTCTGTACCTCATGGCCAAGTCCCTTACATCCCACACACAATAAAGGTTTCCATTCATAGTGCACATTCTGCCTTTGATTCTCACCCAATTCATCATTAAATTCCACATAGTCAGGGTATTTCTGTCCCATTTTAACCTGTACCAGCACCCTAGCATAACCCAAAAAACGTTTGTCCAGAGTATCCACATCCATTCTTATTGGTTTACCCACTAAACCAGCAATTTTCATTAAAGCAGGTCCCCAAAACTTCAGTGATAAACCATAGAAACGAATCCAGATGGGTACAAGGTCTAAGTCTTCTTTTATCAGTTTTGCATCAGGTGTCCATTCCTTAACAACTAAAGGCTTGTTATCAAAGAAATATGGCCCACCCCGAAGCACAGTATTCTTCCTTACAGAACTGTTAAATCGAACAAGAAACACACCATTAGGTTTAAAGGCGACTTTGTCAACCTCATCAGCACCCCATAAACGTCGCACAAAACCCTCAATGACAGGACATGGGGGATTAGCTCCTAAAATATAACAATAAACAGCATCCTTCCAATAATCCAATTCACACTGAACATCCTCAGAAGTAAGTTGAAGCTTGCCACCCATAGGAGCATCCTCAGATGCCTGACGTTGTCTGCGTGTAGAGACCGTAGTCCATTCAGCCTCAGAATCACCACCAGTATCCAAGCACTCCTCCTCGTTTGGCCCAACTTCATCCTCCATATCAAACGGTTGAACAGTAGTAACAGTTGCAACATCATCAGTTCCGTTCTCCGATAATACCCCAAATTGATTCGAATTCATACTATTCTCTATTGGAACTGAAATTGTAGTAGGATTTTTAGTAATTGAATTATGTAATAGCGCTAATTTGTTAATCTGTATACGTTTATTTAAAGATTGAGTGAGTTTAGGATGAATTTTTTTGTGTTTAGCCATTGCTAGTAACCAAGAAAAATCCCCAATCGCACCCTCTCTCTAACTTTCTCTCTCATGTTTTTTGACGAATTTTTTATTGTCCATTAGTTTTAAATCTATAATGAGTAGCTAATTTCTCTAGTCTAGGGACTAGGGGAGACATGTAATAAAAAGTGTTTGCAATTTGACATAATTTGTAAATATAAAATGTTGTTCATATGTTTCTAGCACATGCTTGTTTAGTTAAGATTAATCACGTTTAAAGGCCTTTAAATATTGATTAAGTTTGTACCTCATCCTATAAGTCGAGAGGCACGGGATTTGGGTAGGACATTTGCATGTGTTAATAGAGTAACCTAATCATATTGTGAGATCAATTAGACTATTTTGTTCGTATGGTTTATGATGATAATGTCGAGAGGCGGATGTCTAAACCCAGTAATGAACAATGTTTTATTACGTCATATTAGTCATATGCATTCACAATTCTTACATGTTGAACCGACTTCCCTATATGCTTTAATTATTATGGTTTACCTTTTAAATCAACAATCAAACAAACAACCTTTTAAATCGACTTAGATAGAAAGACTACCCATAGCAAATTAATAGAACTAACTAGCTTCCTTGTGGATTTCGACCCCTATATGCTACATTTATTTGCCATACTCTATGGTATATTTGAATAGGTGTACGATAGCCTATCAATTCTTCACAAACAAGATTGGTGCACCCTACGGCGACACACTGAGTCTAATGTATCCTTTCTTTAACAAGTCTTCAAGTTTCTTTTTCAGTTCTTCCAATTCCCTTGGCGCCATACAGTACGAAGCCTTAGATATAGGTCTCGTTCCTGGCTTTAGCTCAATACTAAAGTCAATGTCTCTCCTTGGGGGTAAACCCGATATTTCCTCCGAAAATACATCACCAAACTCTTCCACCAGTGGTATCTCTTGTAACACCCTGATATACAAGAGTACCCTACCAAGGGCTACCCGAGCATATAAGGGCGTTACCATCTCGGTGGCCCGAGGTAGTGGACACCAAATCAACAATAATGAAATACTTTAAAGGTAAATGTTTAAGTCTTACAACACGATCCAAAACAAACTCCCAAACCAAAAGAAAATACAACTGTCTTAAAAGCAACTACTGTCGAATAAGCTATAACGACTACTAATGATGACTCTGTCGTCCCAGCCCACAAGCATGCATGAACATCAAGCTCTATTACCTTCTCAGTCAACTGCTCACCACCCCCGAATGGAGCACCACAGTTTTTAAAACATTTAAACGGGGTCAGTCAACCGTATATAAAAGTAAGCTAGCAATAACAGTTCAATCACAATAAATACAACAGCGGAAGCAAAGTATCAATCTATCATCACTCCCCAACTCCCTTTATCACACAAGAACTGAGTAACTAGTACCCCTGCCAGATTC
Organism: Silene uniflora; assembly: GCA_018983105.1. Classification (NCBI taxonomy): domain Eukaryota; kingdom Viridiplantae; phylum Streptophyta; class Magnoliopsida; order Caryophyllales; family Caryophyllaceae; genus Silene; species Silene uniflora. The sequence goes on from JAGPOY010006027.1 coordinate 15,296, forward strand.
CTGCCGCAACAAGTAATCCATCGCCGCCAATGGGAACCGCAGCCTTGCCACCAAAATCCCCGCTCATTCTACGAGCGAACCCAAGGTCCTTAACGTGCACATCCCTCTTGTTCGAGAAACCCAAGAGGCGACAATGGGGCGTGAGACCACCTCTCGCAGTGACTCACTCAGCGGGAACCATACTACTATCAACAATTCATCTCAACCGATAATCAATAATATATAGCCAACAATCCATCAATATCAATCAATCAACAATAATCATAATATACAGTCTTACAGCAATAAACAACCGACTGAGTAGGAAATCCTACCTTATTCGAAATCCTTCAACAATCAAGCAAAGCAATCAAGTCAATCGCATAAACCTTCCTCTACGAATCCGTCACCTATTAATATTAAAATCAATTAATCACAAATCCCTAATTACCCCTAATCAATCTAATTAGGGTTTCATAATCTAATATAAAATAATCAAACCTTACGATAGAATAATTACCGAGTAGATCTAGATCCTACGTGATTGAATCTAGCCCTAGCCTTGGTGCAATTAGTGTAGAAGAGAGGAGGCAGTGAACGTCGTCTAACCTTTTTCTAACTGAAATGTGTTTTAAAAGTGATTAAGAATTGATTAAACTTAACTTCCTCTCTTATATACTAATTGTCCAACACCGGAAATAATAACCCGTTAGACCGCTAGCTCGGCCGAGCTACCACCTAGCTCGCCCGAGCTGGCCTAGCTCGATCGAGTCAACTTTGAATCGTTCGAGCTACTACTTTATAGAACCTTCTGTAAAAAGTCAGAATACATCATCACACCTTTCAATAGCTCAGCTCGGTCGAGCTACCCCCAGCTCGGCCGAGCTACTGATAGCCATAAATGCGTAGTATTACAGTCTTTCCTCCTTAAAAATGAACTTCGTCCCCGAAGTTCACACCCATACCTATTATACAACACACACAACTAAAACATAACCAAAACAAGACTCGCTAAAACAACTTAAACAACACAAACTACTCAACTTAGCAACCAAAACGCGATTTAAACATTAAAAGTTGTCCAAAAATCATATGCGATCATCTCCTACCCCCTAAAAGAAATAAGGTTACGTCCTCGTAACCAAACATACATGGTCAAAAAGATGTGGATATTTTTCGCGCATAGCATCCTCCGCTTCCCATGTAGCTTCTTCCACCTTATGATTTGACCACAACACCTTCACCAAATTGGTTTCGCCATTTCTTGTCTTTCGCACTTTACGATCCAATATTTCCTTTGGTGTCTCGACATAATTCAAGGCATCATCCAACTCAAAGTGTTCAATGTCCAATACATAGCCAATGGCGGGTACATACCTCTTTAGTTGCGAAACATGGAAAACGTTGTGCACCCGATCAAGTGCCGCTGGTAAAGCCAACCGATATGCTACCTCGCCCACTCGATCAAGAATGTCATAGGGTCCTGTAATACCCCGTTTCTTAAGGACCATTTAACCAACCATTGACCATAGGAGACCATCGGGAAAGTCTAGTTGAAGGTTAGTGTCGGGTTGCTTATATTAATATAGGCGAGTGTTAGAGCTCAACGCCACAGACCCAACTCGGCCGAATAGCCAGAGCTCGGCCGAGTACCCACTACCCGGCCAAGTAGTCACACACTCGGCTGAGTACACCGTCTTCAGCGCGACACCTTGTAATTAAAAGACCTGACGATGAATCATTATTCATTTACACATCGCAGCTTTGACAAACCCTATCTCTCTCTACCATGCCTCCCTCCTCACAACTACATCTTATAACCCCTATCATCCAACACCAAAGGGAAAGACCTCGCGCAAGACTTCATCAGGACAAGGGTAGCGCCAGGTAATAAGGTAAGTCTCTTAGTTTAGTCCTTCATTTGGCTCGGTAAGATGATAGAGTTGATATAACAAACATACGTGTCGTTGTTGTGGGATCGTGTGTGATGAGACCAAGGGGATACTGGGAATACGTGTCTATATGCTATGCGGCTGCGTGACGGAATAGCTTAAAGGTAGGTTTACCTACTCAGTCCATGTTATAATTGCATACGCTTTCTTATTGTCTTACAAGTTGGTGATTGTTGTGATTTGATACGATGGTATCGGCTGAAAGGTTATGGTAAATGTTCCGGCTGAGTGAACCAACATCGGGAGATGGTTTCACGCCCCTCGATCGCTCCTTGCGACTCTCCCGTCGCAAGGAGGATGTGCACATTTAGACTTCGGCATTCGCTTATTCCGATAAGCGACCGAGGTGATAAGGCTGCGGTCACTGGCTGAGATGTATTGGCCGAAACGGCTGGCTGACTGACGTAACTGATGATGTTACGATTATTGTACCGTTGTGACTGTGATGATCTATTTTAGCTGTCTTTTGTGTATTTGCACTGGATTTAAAAGGACCCCCTATTTGTGCAAGAAACTCGACTCAAAAGACTCCAAACACAAGCCATGAACACGGCCTTAAACAGACCATATTCACGCCCAAAATCAACAGTTCAAAGGACTGTTTATTCGACCCATAAGAAAGGACTCAAAACAAGACCAAAAGAACAAAAACAACAGTCGGCTGGACTGTTGCTTATGACCGAAACAGGCTGTTTTGTATCCTTGACATTGAG
>JAGPOY010006028.1:0-10594 GCA_018983105.1 Silene uniflora
AAAAAAAAAAAAAAAAAAAAAAAAAAAAAACTTACCCGACTTTAGTTTTCTTTTGTACATACACAAATGACGGAAACAAAGAGATAATAAACCGATCACATCGCTCTAAAACCAATATTCGTCGAAAATTACCGGGCACAAAAACAGCCCTTCACTAGAATTGTACATTTGTAGTAAGTGACTAAACATGCAACATCATACTCGTACTACCTAACATGATATCCTTCCACATGAATAATGACAATTAATAGGAAATCAGAAATGATATAACATGCATGTATTAGATAGGGGAAAATGGAAATGACATTGTACTACCAAGTAACTCATTTAATAATACTTCCACTCCCATGCTTGTTTTGGTATGGCCTAATCCTAGCTATTAAGTAACATAGTCCAATTAGCTAATTACTATAACTAACCAATCATATTTGGTACATGAATAAAGCATAGTCGTTTTTCTAATGTGTATCCTTAGGATACGTTTTAATAAGCTAATTAAAGAAACATTATTGAGAATATATCATGATGTATTCACAAATCACTACATTAATAAAAATCTCGAGTTTGAGCCTTATCCGCAATAATAATAAGCAACTTGAAGCATTGGCTGAGTCAGACAGGGGTTAGAAGGGGCAATCGCCCCACGATAAACAATGAATAAATTGACGTTTTTAACTCAAGTTTTCATTTTTTTGAGTTTACTCTAAATCATGACTCTGCCACTTGCTCTATCCAAACTAGATTATTAAATGAAATGCTAATGGCATTGTATGATGCATTATAATCCAATAGACTACTTTTAACTTTTTAAGTAGTGACAACTAAGGAGTAGTCATAGTGTAGTAATAGGTCATTGAATATGTGAATACCAAAGAAAACTAAAAACCTAAAAGTAGCATATAAAAATCGGGACTAAATCGAATGGTAGCGAATAAAAAATCGAACTACTAAAAATAGCATATGTTCTATAGAGGGTCGAAATGGAAGTTGAATTGGGAAAGGTATGTTTCTCCAGTAGAATGCTACTTTGATGGAGAATAAAGAGGTTGAACATGAACTTGCACATACATAAAAATAAAAGAAAGAAATAATATGAAAGTGATTTGCACCTGCATTTTATTCACCAATTTCTTTATTTTCAAGCCATTGATAGTGGAAACTATCATCTTTTTCATGACTTCCGTAAAGCTCTTCACTTGCCCTTTGATACTCTCTAATGTAGGGGGCTCAATGGTCTTTTGCATATAATATATGATTCCTTTTTTGGTGACGAGGGAACGTTAACCAGCAATGTGACAAGCTCGAAGTCTAATAAATAATTCCTTATTAAAGTGTAAAAAGAAAGAATTAAAATAAAGTTGATGAAAAAAAATATATGTAAAATGAGAGGAAAAGGTAAACCTAGTACCTTAGGATTGTGATAGTTTAGAAGCAAAAAAATGCAAGCAAATTTGATGGATGATGTAAATGGGGAGGTTTTTGTGTGTTGAAATGAGTTTTAATTTCTTTTGTCAACCCTAGAAGTTATGAGTGTTTTGCATGAATAAAAAAGTTCTAATAAAAGTTAAAAGGTAAAAAAGAAAGCCATTTAAAGTGCATAAGAAATTAAAGAAATATAGAAAAAGAAGATTTTGAGGATATTTGGAAAGAAACTAAACAAACTTTCAATTGTTGTCTAGATTCAATGAACCTAAACAATGTTTTTAACACCAACTTCTTTTTTTGACACAATATCACAATTTTCCAACTTAATTACCTAAATTTATTTTGTATATTGCATATATAAAGAAATAAATTTGTATACAATTAGAATATTTTTTTTACATTATCCCTTTACTATAAAAGCAAAATAACAGGATATTGAAAACGAAAAAAAATAGCGACTGCTTGTTTTCTTGTTATCAATTTAAAAAGTTACGGGTTTTATAAATCAATGCCCGTTCCTGATGAATAGAAAAATAGTAAAAGGAAAAAGGGTTTTATTAAAGAAAACAAAAGGAAAAGAAGAAAGAGAAAAAAAAAAATGAAAAGAATTGGATAGAAGATTGAAGAAATGGAAATGGAAGTTGTGATTATAGAGTACTTATGATCCTAGAGTCCTAGTTGTAAAACGTTGGTTTAGGCATTATTAGCAAATTGCACATGGTCTTGTTTTAGGGTAAAATTCATTTAGGTGAATTTGGACATTTAGCACTACTTGTCATTTGTCAACTAGGACTTTGATAGATGAGGATTCATGCCATTCTACTTTTTGTTGGTCTTGATATGTCATGTTGCATGGCAATTTCCACAAATAACTACAATGAAATTAGAAAATTTGAACTAACTACTCCCTAGTCCCTCCGTCTCGATCAATAGTTATCTATTACTTTTGGTACAAAGATTAAGGAAAGAGAAATGGGTGAATCTAGACCACACAAAATCTATAACCCAACATGCCCACAAAAGATGACCACAAAAAATGACCAAATAAGGAAATAGATAACTATTCACTGAAACACCCCAAAATGGAAATAGATAACAAATGACCGGGACGGAGAGAGTAGTAATTTAGTATACCTTCCAAATTTGCTCAAATTTGAAATGGTTTTTTTTCATTGTAATTTCGTATTTTCATTTATATTTTTTTTGAGCGGATATTTGTTTTGCTTTTTAATAAATTATAAGTTATATTGTCGATCTCAACTTTTTTTGAAATATTTGTCAAAATATATGGGCAAATAACTCCACCACCCCAATTAACGCAATTCAGATATGTCAACCAAGTAATTTTTGAGCAATTCACATGAAATGTCAATTCATATTGTATTTTTGAAATTCTTGGCAACATAATTCAACTATGGCAACCGAGAGACCCATAACCGTGTTATTAGCAATAATGAAAATACTTGTAGTAACAATGAAAATAGTAAATACAACAATAATCACAAATGTTAGTAGTAAAAGTAACAATAATAATACTCCCTCCTATTCTCCATATTCTTCCCATTTGTCAAGGGCACGGAGATCAAGGGGAGGTTTGTGAGTTAGAGATAGGAATGAATAAAATAAAGAATTGTGAGTTGGGTGGGGTTTGATAATAGGAGAGAGGAATGAATAAAATAAGGAATTGTGAGTTGGGTGGGGTTTGATGATAGGAGAGAGAAATGAATAAAATAAGAATAAAAGTTTACAAAAAAGGAAAGGGAAAGAAAACCTGAATAATTCGTTTAAGGAAATAGGGAAGAATATGGAGAATAGGAGGGAGTAGTAGGGAAAGTAAAAGTAGGATTAATTAAAATAATATTTGTATGAGCAAGAGTAGTGAAAACAACGGAGGAGTGACTATACACAACGAGTCACAAGGACTAACGAACGATGAGGAGTGATAAGGCACAACGAGTCACAAAGACTAACGAACGATGTGGAGTGACTACACACAACGAGTCACAAAGACTAACGAGCATGTTCGAATAATTTTCATAAAGTCACTTGGAGAATTATTCGATCAACAAGCACAAGTGCACAACTATCCATTTTATCTATCCATTTGAAGAAGAATTGGTCCGTGTGTTATGTAAAGTTGACCATTGTAGAAGTCGATAGGAATTAGGGATTCACAATTTCTTATTTAAAACAGATATTATCGGTTTTAATCTTAAGATATACTCGGGTAGTTCAGTAGTTATGTGAGATTAATAGAACAAAAATAAAATCCATTAAAAAGGGTAAAAATGTCAATATAAAATAATATTTAACTCGTTTTAAACATAAGATCGATAGTGTCGTCAGAAACCAAACTAGCTGTTAATGGTTATTGGCGAACGTATGGCCTGAGCTATTAGACCATCCCCAAGCAAGGTCAATTTGGCCTAATTGACCTTGCTTGGGTCAAGTTAATTACAATTAGAACAATGATTAACTTGACCCAATACTTGGTGAAGGTCAATTTGTGTCAATTTTTTACCTAGGTGGAGTAAAATGACCCAAGAAATTGACCTCTCATGTGACCTAGGTGGAGTAAAATGACCCAAAAAATTAACCTCCCATGTGACCTAGATGGAGTAAAATGACCCAAGAAATTAACCTAGGTTAAATAAGGTGAGATTAAAGAGTAAAATTAGATATTGACCCAAATAAGGTGATTGTTGCTGGAATGGTCTTAAACTCAACTGCGTACCTCCCACCATAAACTTGAGTGAATCTGACGTTATTGCTAACGTGTTTCAAAAAACTGGAGTCCCGTAGTTGGGAAATGGGACATGGATGGCTGGAGCTACTTTCACTTCTAGAGGCTCATTCTATGTGTTTTGTCTTTGTAATAACCTAACGTGGCACCCTTCTTTTTGTCTTTGCGTTGACCTTCGTAAAAAAATTAATGATAAGGCATATGGGTCCTCTTAGTTTTAACCACATAGGCAAAGAAGACTCCATTTTCATTCCTAACCAAAGTTTGTGACGGTCACAAGCTTGTAATATCTCACAGCTCTACTGCTACTTGCTCTTCCATTTGCTCTTATGAGTTGTGAGAGGTCGATCAGAAGTTTGTAACGGAACAGTGCTAAGAAATGAGAATTTATATATAAACCCTGGCCTAATGACCTACCTCTAGGCATTTTGCAAAATGACTTGATTGTGAACCTAAATGAAAAGTGACAACACATACAAAGGCATTTCAACTCGATTATAGGATAAGCGGTAAATTCAGTAACCTAGCTCGCTACAAGTTAAACTTACCCACATAAACTGGACTGATTTATTACTCATCTCAATATGAATAGAGAACCAACTCACTCTCACACTCTCATTGCTTAATGTAACTTGACCTAAATCGTCCAAATCCATAAAATGTTTTAATTAACATGCATTAATTCAATGTGACCAACATATATAATTACCTCCTACACTATTTGCTAACAAAATAAGGAATTTATACTTCTTTCGTTTTTATCTCCTACCTTTCCTTCCCATATTTTATTTCTTTCTAAATCCTGAATCCAAACCAACATTGGATTATGCTGTTAACCCACTTATCCACCATTATCCTCTATCATACACCGAGGAGTACTTTTTAGAGGAAGATAGTATGTTTTCGTTTTTTATTTTGGGTATTTCAGTCAATTGTTACCTTTTTATTTTGGTAATGCTTTTTGTTGAGGTCTCTTCACATATGTGTGTGAGGGGTATTGTCCCACATCGGTAGAATAATAGTGAAGAGACTAGTTTATATAAGCTAGTGGGCTACTCCTCCTATCACCAATTGGTTTTAGGATTGAACCTCACTTGCTTATGGGCCGGTCTCATGCACCGACTCAATACATTTGATATTTTGGTCCACTTGTAATTCAATAACGTAGTTGCTCATTCATGTACGTCTTTTACTCTTTCATGAACATTTTTTCATTAGTTTTCCATTGCATACCCTTTTAGAAAACAAGAAAGACAATTCTCTCTTCTCTTTTACTTTTCTATTCCTTTAACAAATTAATCAAAATCATACCAAATTCATCAATTATTCACTTAATTCATACATTAAATGAGTAATGATTGTAATTTCGTCAACAATACATCAAATAATTGTACCAAAATAAACTAATTACAAATCCAATTACCCTAATTTTTCAATTAGGGTTATGAGACGCGCAAGTCTGGGAATATTGAATCATGAGCATAGTGTTCAGGATAACTTCTCTTCTCAACTTCACACGTGTTACAAATTGATGTCATCCATGCTTCTTAAATCATGTTCCATATTCATTTGCAATCATGTTCGTGTCCATTTGCTTCTTAAATTAACTACTCTTAAATCATGTTCGTATTCACTCCAATTTTATACAATTGTTTAATATACATATACGGGCCTGGTCGGAAAGTGACCGGACGCGAAGACTCCAATCTGGACGCTAGGGGTTGGTGGTTGTATGGTGGTGGTTGGTTGCCTGATTGGTGGTAGTTGAAGGGAGTAATTTGAGAGAATTTGCGGAATTGAAAGAAAATGGTAAATTGGGGAATTGAAATAAGAGGGATAAAATGGTCATTTCCGTCCATAAAAGAGTAAAACCCGTACATGAATAAGCACCACCCTTCAATAATTTTAACCCTTTTCATTTTCTTTTATTATTGTGCAAAATCAAAAGTAAACAAAATGACCGAAACGAAAAGTATATTACATACTGCAATAATATTTAGGTGGATAATAAATGTATGAAAGTTTTGATGAATCCCTTGTGTGCAATTTGCAAATGTCTACTTTTCAACACGGAAAAACACATATAATTATACGATTATACATCATTCAACAGGCTCCTTTCAGAAATCGAAGACCTCTTTATTACGCTCAATAATTTGACAAATTACCTAATTCAGGGGCGGACCCAAGTATAGCCTTGGTGTGGCAAGTGCTACACCATAATCTAAGAAAATTAAGAGAAAATTAAAATTTGCTACACCATTAAATTTCATGAATTGTCATTAATTATCTTTATGCTTGTCCACATCTCCTAAATGACCCTTTTAATTACTCACTATTTTGCACAAAGTATTTCTTTGCTCATTTATTAACATCAAAATTTTCAAAACACACTGATTATTAATTGCTTAATTAATCGCTTTAGACTTTCCAATTCACTAAGATGGAAACTGATTAAAATTTCAATGTAGAGAGGATGTTGTTCATTACGTTAGCCTAATTTTTTATGTTCTCATAGTTTTTCTTTTTCATAAACTTTTTTGTGTTTGTGTTTAAAATTTGATTCAATGCTATTTTCCTTTACCAATTAATTAAATATAAGACAAAGGATAAGTTTATAGAAAAAATAGCAAAGAATTGAAATTTATTATGGGCTTATTAACAAGCGATATCGTAAACTTGGACCAATAATAATTTGTTTTGAAAATTGTGTTATGTCATTTTTTTCCCCAAAATCTCATTTAAGATGACACTATCCGTCTTAATTTTTAAATCTCATACAAATTATATCGATAAGACAAAAACAAAATGCCTAGACTTGTATCACCTATACAAGTGGTAGATTCTTTGACCCGTTTTATCTTAAGACGGGGATAGATATATCCGTCTTAAGACACTTATTGATTTTTTTTTTGCTACACCGAAATTTTAAGTCTTGGTCCGCCCCTGACCTAATTGATGCATATTAATGTAGAGCCATGCAAAATTTCAAACGTACGAAATGAAATGTCACGGGACATTATATTATGACAATGATTTTCCACTTGTAATATACTCCTTGGCCTTTTACTTTCAAACGTACTGTTTCGGTTCGTTCTTGACTGTTCTTGTTCGTTTCCATAACATCGGCACGCGAATATACGAGTTTTTTTTAAAATGGGACTTAAAATTTAAAAAATTAACAAAATGGATGTAGTTTCATATTAATTACCAAAAATAGGCACACGTCAGCTCTGAAGCTAGGTTCGGATCAAAGTCGCTTTCCCTCTGAGCGACTAGTACCCAATTATACTCTTTGGAAAAACTAAGAAGAGACCAATTTTTTTTTTAACGCAAGTCGTCTTCCGGCTAAGCGACTTTAATCCTTAACCTAGCTTCGCCAAAACCGATCCTACGTATGCCTATTTTTGGTTATAAGTTTGAAAATTTACCTATTTCGTTAAATTCATTGTGAAAACGTCCCATTTTAGAAAAAAATTTCAAATATACACTACTAAGTCATATCTCTAGATGCTCCAATTGCAACGTGATATGAATGCATATTTTTTAATAAAATGACTTTAATTTTGAATCAAGAATAAAATGATTTCCTACTTGCATCCACCGTGATTATAACGCAATATTGTGGAATTTTATACGTTCTATTATAAGATTCCATATACAATTAGGAAAGCTACAAATAAGATAACTTATATTTTTTTTTTTTGGTGCTAATAAGATAATAACTTATACTCCCTCCCACTTATTATAAGTGTCCCGTTGTGTGAATGGCACGGGAATTAAGGAAATGAGTTAAATAATGTAAAGTATTGTTAGTGGGGTGAGGTAATTGGAGAGAGGGAAGGTAATGTGGGGTATTATTGTGAGTGAAGTGATTAAAATAAGTATTGTTATAGGGTGAAGTGGGGTATTGTTGTGAGGTTGAAGTGATTAAAATAAGAATAAAACATTGCCAAAAATAGACAATGAGATACTTTTGTGAATAGACGGAAATGGACAATAGGACACTTATAATAAGTGGGAGGGAGTATTATCGATCACATTTCTGCAGTTTAAACAAGAGATTCGCGAATGTTGAGGCTGGTCGTCTCTGAAACCATCAAGCTAAACTTGCGACAACCCTTTTGTGAAAATATATATGCAAGATTCAATTTGTACAACTACAAATTAATTAATAATAACTATATGCACATGAGATAATTTCTTACGAAGTATCATATTCTATTACTTCTATAAGACTGTGTTATATACTCCGTAGTACTTCCTCCATTCCAATCAATTCTATACATTTCACTTTTTGAGCACTATTCATAAGTCGAGTGAATGTTCGATACAACTTCTAATATATAGCATAAAAGATAGTCATGTGAGATCTTGTTTAAATTGTCTTACCGAGTACATTGTGAATATCAAATTTTTACAATTTTTATCAATATGTAACTAAAGATATTAACAAAAGAAAACGAGTATTGACAAACGTGAATAAAGCAAATGTATAGAATTCATTGGAATGGAGGAAGTATATAACATGCCCATTAGAATGTATCATATTCTATTTTAACTATAGGGTCAAATATTGGGATCATCGTCATCACCCATGCTTATTTTTCAGGCTTATTTGAAAAATAAACATTCAAAAGCGATTACAAACTATATATACCAAACTTGTGATTAAATTTTGACAGCTAGATATTTTAAATTCACGAACAAACATATTTAAGTAGTTCTCGATTGTGCTGTAAAACGACTTATAAAATTATTTGTTGAAATCTTTTTTTTTTCACAAATTGTTATATATAACAAAAAAACAATTAAATAAGTTAATATACTTATATAAAACATTTTATTTTAATAAACTAATATTTTTATATTGATAACTTGTATATTTAAATATGTCAGCATTCGTTATAAAATATCGAGTTATCAACATGAAAATAAAATAAAAATATACTCCCCTCATCAAAACCAAAGGTAACACTTGCTTTATCGCACTTGTCGAGACAAGTTTTGCAACGTGAATATCTTTAGTTACAAGTTATTAAAAATTATAAAAATTTGATATTCTTATAGTATTCAAGACGATAAATCAAACAAAATCTCACCTGACTATATTGTCTTATAAATTAAGAATAATATCGAAGATTCTCTACGACCATGAATAGTGCCAAAAAGCAAGTATTACATTTGGTTTGGATGAAAGAGAGTATATAATTAAATGTTGCCTACCACTGGACTATTCTCATATTCGGATTCAGATTTTTATTAAATCTTTCCTATTATTTGTTTGTTGCATTAGTATGGTAAATGTAATCATTATTTTAACTTAATTGTGAATCTTATGTATGCATTTATATTACTCAAAAAAAATATAAGACGGTTATGATAAGGGCCTCCATATAATAATTGGAACAAGGCCTCCGTATTCCACTGGCCGCCTCTGAGCTTGTGTATATTTAGGTTCCCAAGCTTGTGTTACAGCTACGTAGGCTAAAAATTACTGCATAAGAATAGCAAGTGTTGGATGAGAATCCTGAAGTGGCTTTGATGGGGTCTTGTTTTCTTGCTATGTTGATGAAAGGGGAAGATGTTTATGTGATGATGAATGTTGGGGATAGTCGGGCGATTTGTTACATGTTTCAGGAAGTGCAAAGAATTAGAGATGAGCATCCTGATGATTGCTTTGCTGTTTCGAATGATCGTGTCAAAGGCGAGCTTCATTACCATCTACTTTAGTTCAATGACATGACGGAACACATTCAGTTTATGCCCGAATGAGTAGTGCAACACATAATAATGGGAATTTTCTGAATGACTGAATCGCCAATTTGATCACTAGTTCCATATATGCAAATTGAATCAAGGGATTATCATTAAAATGCTTGTAGATCAATTAATGGTTTAAACAAAGATAGTTCATGTCATGCTTCATTGAATAACATCGAGTTGGGTGGCTGAACGACTGAATCGAGGGCGACCTTTGCTGACTATTTATTGCAGTCAATGAAATCAAATTAAATCTGTCCTAGCTTCTAACTGAACAGACCGTGTTTCATTGTGATTGCCCTCTTACTGCGAATGGAACTGCTAACTGAATCTGTAGTGTGCATTTACCGCAAAATCAAAGGATGTTGAAATATGTTTCTTTCTGATGGCAATCTTTTATCTTTTGCAATTTTATCGAGTCTCCTTCATAAGTGGTTTAGTTGTTCTGAATTGACTATGTCAGGAATTCACCATACCTTATCTGCCTACTATTCCTATACCCCCATAGATTAGGACCAAAAGACTTCACAAATGAAGAGGCTGTTTCAGAAGTAGAGCACTTCATCTCATTGTAGCCAGAAGGCGATCCGGCTCAACATTTGGTTGCGGAAATTCCGTTCCGTGCAGCGAAGAGAGATGGTAAATTTATGACACCCATCTATA
>JAGPOY010006029.1:0-10594 GCA_018983105.1 Silene uniflora
ATACTTATTGAATAAAATCGGAAATTCTAAGTCGTCAGACCGTCGGCTCGGTCGAGCTACACCTGGCTCGACCGAGCTACTCTGAGCTCGGTCGAGTCAAAGTGACTCGGCCGACTAACTATGTTCCAGGAACTTTTAAAACTAGACAACTCGTAAAATCGCCTAAGTGTCAAGCTGCTCGGTCGAGCTACTTCTAGCTCGACCGAGCTACCTATGCTCGTAAATCCATAGTGTTACAAGGAGCAACTCGAATACCATGTATAGAATTATCCTCCATTGCTCTCCGAAGCATACTTGAAAATACCTCCGCACATAAAATAAATAGATAAGGTGACAGAGGATCCTGTTGGCGGAGACCTCTTTCAGGCCTAAATTCCTCCGACAGTAGCCCGTTAATGCTGGCCACATATGAAACCGACTCCACAGACATCATAACCCTATCCACCCATTGTCGCTCAAATCCCATCGCATATAACACCGCTCTCAAAAAATCCATTCTACTCTATCGTAAGCCTTGGCCATATCAAGTTTCAGCGCGAGCACCCCCACCTCTAGAATTCTTCATATGATGGAATAATTCAAATGCTACTAGAACACTATCAGAAATTAATCGCCCGGGGGTAAAAGCACTTTGGTTCTCTGACACAATATCACCCAAAAACGTTTTAAGCCTATTAGCCAAGACCTTCGAGACTAATTTATAAATGACATTACAAAGGCTAATTGGCCGAAAATCGACCATCTTATCCGGGGCCTTCTTTTTTAGAATAAGCACAATATTAGTTTTATTAATTCTATGCGGAAGAGAGGCCCCATTAATCACTCCCAACACCGCTCTAATAACAGATTTACCAACAATATGCCAATAAGTTTGATAGAAAAGCCCGTTCATACCGTTTAATCCTAGCGCCTTGAGCGGATGCATTTGGTTAAGAGCAAAAACCACTTCATCCTCGCTGTAAATTACCTCGAAGTCCATCATTCATTTCATCCGTCACTCGTCCTTCAACTCCAGTCAATATATCATTAAAATTTTCTGGTCTCGTACTCGTAAATAAATTCTTGAAATAGGACACGACACACATAGCCATATCGCAGTTATTATCATAAGTCTGCCCATTATCATCCACAAGCTTAGCAATATTATTCTTGTCCTTTCTTTGACTCGTTCTTCTATGAAAAAATTTAGTATTACGATCCCCATCTCGTAACCACAATGCCCTAGACTGTTGCTTCCAGAAGCACTCTTCTTGTCGAAGCAACTGTGCAATTTCTTTAACAAGTTTTTGTCTCTCCGTTACCTGCTGCGATGACCTTCCACCTTCATTAAGGCGTGCACCTGTTAATTGTATTCAATAAATCTCCGTCATTATACCCCTAAGCTCGCTTCACCTCCTCTTCACACCCATCTTCCCCCACCCAAATATGCTTAAACCGAAACAGGTTTGGTCTTCTCTGCACACTCTCATCTCGACTCTCCAAAACCAACTTAATTGGAGCATGGTCAGACCAATCTCTATCCAGGTGGTATAGTTTAGCATACGGGAATAAATCCCCCCATGCCCCTGTCATCATAGCTCGATCGACTCTACTTTGTCTATTGACCTCCCCAGATTGCCCATTATCAAAAGTAAAAGTGTAACCTTCCATAGGTAGATTCCTAAGCCCACACTCTTCGGCTGCATCCCGGAAATTGTTCATCTGTCGTCTCTGACCACCCTTCATCTCATTAGCAAAAAGGATCTCATTATGTGTTAAATTCAACAACGGGCCTAAGCTACACCCAAACGGAGAAGAAAGAGTCCACAACGGAGGCCCAAGAGGGTTCCACTCTAAAACCAATTGGCAATAGAGGGAGTAACCCCTTGCCTTAAAAGTGGTAGTTCTTCTCCTCTTTTATCAATGTGGGACAACCCTCACATGTGGGACTATCGGTTTTCTTCACACTCCCCCTCACATGTGAGGCCCACTTATCAGACTGGACAAATTCAACCGAGCAACTTTGCTCGTCCAGCTGACTGAGTAACTTTGCTCGTCCGACTGCAAACTTTGGCCCATGAAACCCAAGTCGTTAGCCATGGACTCTGATACCATTTTAAATTCAACAACGGGCCTGGGCTACACCCAAACGGAGGAGAACGAGTCCACAACGGAGGCCCAAGAGGGTTCCACTCTAAAACCAATTGGCAATAGAGGGAGTAACCCCTTGCCTTATAAAGTGGTAGTTCTTCTCCTCTTTTATCTATGTGGGACAATCCTCACATGAGGAACTATCGGGTTTCTTCATTATAGTCACCAATGCATAGCCACGGAACATCAGTCTCTCCAGCTAATAAGCGAAGTTGTTGCCATGATAAGTGCTGATCCTGTATTGCAGGCCACCCATAGAACCCCGCTAATCTCCACGTAAATCCCTCAAACTCAATATCGAGATCAATATAGTGAATCGTAGCTGACCGAAACTTCGAACTGACATCTCGTCGCCACATCATGGCCATATCACTTCAAACAGGGCCTTACTAGTTCATATTAAAACTTCTTTTTATAATATATTATTTATTATAAATTTTGGCTTAAATATCACTTAATTAAATAATTTTTACTAATTTACCACTTAATCAACATTTTTTTACCAATTTGTCCAATATGCTATTTTTTTTTTTTCAATTTTTCCAAAGTGCTACTTTTTTTTACCAATTTGTGCAACACCATCTACTTTTTTTTACCAATATGGGAGTTTGGCCCCTACTACACCTTGTTCTAAACCTGATAAACGGGTCAACCGGTTAGGGTGTAGGCCGGGTAAGTTCGAGTCGTATACTTTTTTATTAAAAAAATTCGGGTCAATTTGGGTCCGAGTAATTTTTGGGTTATTATCAAGTTATTTAGGAATCATGGATCATGTGCAACAATAAATATTCAGGTTGATTATTTTTTATCGAGTCAATTTGAATTACGGGTCAATCTTGAAACCTTACTCAAGATGCCGGGTCGGGTACGAATCGGGTTATTCACATCGTGTTACTCAGATCGGGTCTAATTTATATCCATCACTCAACTCAATTCATCTCTCAAAAGAGTAAAAACCTCTCCACATACACGAGGTAAATTTACATATTTTCATCTCGCCTTCCATCAACAATACACCCATATCAATTATTTGGTTTGCATACTTGCACTTGTTACTGATGTATGTGTATTTTGTTAGTGATTAATTATTGATGTGACACCGTTTCAATTATTTGTTTATCTTTTGATTAAAATACCCATATAACAATAAATATATGAATATACGAATATGTGTCCGTCTCCTTTGTACAATACGTATTAATTCTTCGTTAATTATTGGGTGAGACGGTCTTACTCACTGTGTTAATTCTCGGATTAGATGCTTCAGTTTCGTCTTTCATAAGATTCCTCTATTTTGCATGCTTACACTTCTCCAATTGTTTGATTTTTATTCGATCAATGAAGTATTCATGGAGTCTTGTACTCCAATTAACCCATGATTTCAATTTCTGTAATGTTTACTCGTTTCCATTAACACTGTCAGATGCTTTTAATTTAATTTCTTGTTATAGATAATAGATGTCAACCTCTCAATCAAAAATAGTGAAAAGAGATGTTGTCTTTGTTCCGAGATGATAGCCGGATTTCCAAATTCCAACTATTGATTTGCTCGGTTCCAATTGATTACTTTAAGGTGGTTTTATACTAATGCTGTGTAAATCGGATTCCGCTAACATTTAAACAACCCATAAAACTGTAAGGTACTTTGTTATTAGTAGTACCCCTTTTACAATATCCTTGGATAAGGCCGCTTTACACAAGAACATGTGAAAATTCCTCCGTCTCGTCTCAATTATTTATTAATCATTTGTTAAACGTTGTTTAAAATTATTCTTCCGGCTACAACACTTCATGCTTTGGGATATGCGCAATATTGTGTTACCTTGCCCTATGGGAGCCTTGCCACAGTGTGTAAAAGTTTTGCAGTTCAGTAATCTACTTAATTTTGTTTTTGTGGAGTTTCGCGACAACAATTCTCAGGGTTTTTTCATGCAAAATTTCAGGGCATAAGCGTAACATGGCCGCTTCAGTAGGCAGTTTGAATGAAAAATTGCCGAGCGTTAGTGAAGCTTTTGAGGTTGTCCTATCCCTTGCTTTTAAAACTGTTGTATATTCTTTGATGTAAAATCGCTAATCACCCTTTCGTATAGTGTCCAACTTGAGATGATGTTTGTAAATACTTTCATGTTCCCTGCAGAGAATGGGTGTAATATTGTTGTAGTTTGGCCTCCTTTTCTTTTGTAACTGTTTTATATTTTAACTCCTCATCCTCAGGTTTGCGATGCTATTCGAGAATCTGGGAAAGTTAACTACGATCTTAACTACTTTTCCGAGATGGCTGACAAAATGGTGAGTGTATCAAAGCTACTTGCTTCTTGATTTCGCTTTTCTGAGTCGGAAGCACTTTAGCGTAGATGTTGGGCGCCAAGTCTTGTTTTCTTTTCTCTAAATATTTACCTGAATGTGTTGCCGCTGCTCTGATTAGTTGTATCCTCACTCGTAGAGGACAGCTCTAACCTGCTAAGAGAAATAGGGTTTGTGAAGGACCATATCCTTCAAAAGTTGTCGTATCCGCTAAATCGCTAATCATTCATGTCCTCATATCCTTCAATTTATGACTTCAAGTGTTGGACACAAGGATTCGAACAATCGTACCCGTATCCGTACGTCATACCCGAGTCCGAGCACCATAGAATTCCGTATATGCTATTTATAAATCATAATACATGCAGCCACTTTTTGATTTTTTTCCCGGCATGTTTCTCTACTTTTTGCATCTACATTTATTGGCTGTTTTAATCATTTTCTTGGCCCTATTCTAACAGGAGGAGGAGATAAATGAGTTGGACAAAGAAACCATTAAGGTTTTTTTTAAATGACCTTTGAGGAATAATATATCTGATTTTACAGACTCTTAGAGTTGCATCCTTTATGTTATTATACTGACTCTTATGTTTACCAGACTCTTACACTTATGGGTGGCGACTACTTGGACAAATTTTTCGAGGGAAAGTCTACCGGAGATCCTACACTCTCTCAGTTTGCCCAGGTATGAGTTACTTCTATGCATATCGTGTTGTCTGATTTCACGTTCTGTATTATGGCCACGTGAGGATTGTTTCAAAACTGTAGTCTACAATTATGTTATTTCTGGCTGACTAGAAGGAATATGTGTGGATATTGCTTATACGGTTGTTTAACATCTCTCAGGAATTAAGAAGTGCTGCCAGGCCTCATATTCTGCTCCGATCTTCAGATAATCTTGGTCTCCAGGTGACTCGTTTTGCCAACAGAATAACAGTCTTTAATTTTATGTTTCTTTCACATCTGGTTGCATTATATGTTAAGAGTTTATATGCTATTCTTCACCTGGCTATTGATGACTCGAGAATAGCTTGGCTTCCAATTAGTGTCTTGTCCTGGGAAAAAAATTATTTCTAGTTTAATTATACTGATGACAGTTTTTGACTTTGTTTCATCTGGCTATCAATGATTTGAGAAAATCAGTTGCTTTCTAATGAAAATTTTCAGTGTGTAAATGAAACTCTTGAGGTTGGCCCGTCCATTTGCCTTTGTACGTAATTGTTGTATATTTTCTAATGCTAAATCGTTATTCTCCTTTGTGATTTATGTAACTATGTGACGTCCTGAATGATACGAGCGATATTTATCATTTCACTTTGGTGCATTTTGGTCTGCAGAATGCAATGAGTCATTTGTTGGAGAGGGTTCAGATTTTTGACGAAATGATTGATGAAAAGAAAGATGAGCCGCGTGAGTTGTCAGAGCTAATTATGAAAGAGGTGCACCTCGAGCATTTTTACTATTAGATTCACTATTCTAATTTGCTTCTAGTTCCTATTGTTCCGTTTCCGTACTACTTTTTCCGAGATGACTGACAAAATGGTGAATGTATCAATAAAGCTACTTGCTTTTTTATTTCGCTTTTCTGAGTCAGGAACACTTTAGCGTAGATATTGGGCGCTAACTCTTGTTTGCTTTTCTCTAAAGATTTACATGAATGTTGTTGCTGCTGTTCTGATTAGCTATATCCTCAGTCGTAGAGGACAGCTCTAACCTGCTAAGAGAAATAGGGTTTGTGAAGGACCATATCCTTCAAAAGTTGTCGTATCCGCTAAATCGCTAATCATTCATGTCCTCATATCCTTCAATTAGTGAATCGACAAATAAGGATACATTGTTTATATATGTCCATAAAGGACCATAGCCTGTACTTGCACACTTGCGTCATCTGTATTAGTATATATTCCGTAAATGAATAAATCATAATACATGCATCCACTTTTTTATTTTTTTTTCCCCGACATGTTTCTCTCGTTTTTGCATCTACGTTTATTGGCTTTCGTCAATCATGTTTTGACCCTATTCTAACAGGAGGAGAAGATAAATGAGTTGCACAAAGAAACGATAAAGGTTCTTTCTAATGACCTTTGAGGAACAATATCTGATTTTACAGACTCTTAATGTTGCACTTTTTATCCTCTGCAGTTATGTTATTATACTGACTCTTATGTTTGCCAGACTCTTGCACTAATGGGTGGCGACTACTTGGACAAATTTGTCGAGGGAAAGTCTACTGAAGCTCCTGCACTCTGTCAGTTTGCCCAGGTATGAGTTACTTCTATGGATATCGTGATTTCACGTTCTGAATTATTGCCACGTGACGGATTGTTTCAAAAGTGTAATCTATGATTATGTTATTTCTGGTTGACTAGAAGGAATATGTGTACATATTGCTTATATGGTTGTTTAACATCTCCCAGGAATTAAGAAGTGCTGCCAGGTCTCATGGTCTGCTCCCATCTTCAGATAATCTTGGTCTCCAGGTGACTCATTTTGCCAACAGAATAACAGTCTTCTATTTTATGTGTCTTTCACATCTGGTTGCATTTTAAGTTAAGAGTTTACATGCTATTCTTCACCTGGCTATCGATGACTCGTGAATATATGTCTTGGCTTCCAATTTGCGTCTTGTCCTGGGAAAAAAATGATTCTGGTTTAATTATAATGATGGTTTTTGATTTTGTCGAGAAAATCAGTTGCTTTCTAATGAAAATTTGCAGTGTGTAAATGGAATTCTTGAGGTTGGCCTGTCCTTTGTTTTTGTACATAGTTGTATCTTCTCTTATGCTAAATCGTTATTCTCCTTTGTGATTTATGTAACTATGTAATGTCCTGAATGATATGAGCTATATTTATCGTTTCACATTGGTGCATTTTGGTCTGCAGAAAGCAAAGAAACATTTGTTGGAGAGGGTTCAGATTTTTGACGAAATGATTGATCAAAAGAAAGATGAGCAGCGTGAGCTGTCAAAGCTAATTATGAAAGAGGTGGACCTCGAGCATTTTTACTATTAGACTCACTATTCTAATTTTCTTCTAGTTCCTATTGTTCCGTTTCCTTAATTCATTATTCTAATTTGCTATCAGTTCCTTAATTCATTGGAAATTACCTACTCTTTGGCTTTGGAAAAGGACACAAGTACAGTAAATGGCGAACCTAATTGCCTTCGCCCTCGTTTTTGCATAGTAGTTGTATCTTAATGGTCTTTTGAGAGCAATACTTTAATGTTTCCTGTAAAGGGCTAAGGTTGTAGGGAATGGGGGTAGTGGTGTTGTAGTTTAGGCTCTTATTCTTGGTTTATTGTTAAATTGATTGTCAGTAGTCAATGTAGGCTTTCATTTTAACTCCTCACCCTCTCAAACAGGTTTGCGATGTTGCTGAAGTTGTGAAAGATAACGATGAGCTTAACTACTTGGCAGACAGGGTTTGCAAAACGGTGAGTGCATCATAACAGCTACTTGGTTCTCTAGGTTTTTGCGTCTACATTTATTGGCCGTCTTAATCATTTTTTTGGCCTCCTATTCTGACAGGAGGATAAGATCACTGAGCTTAAGAAAGAGACGGTAGAGTTGCTTTCTTATGACCTTTGAGAAACAATATTTGATTTACCTTGCATGAGAACAACTATTTGATGATTATATTGAGAGTTCAAAACCCATAAATTCTTGTTTAAGATGAATATGTCCGCCTGAAACTTATAACGGGTCAAATACGATAGAGACAAAAGCAAAAGCAGAATGCCTAGTTGACTAGTAAAAGGCTTGTCTTATCTAACTAAGTGTGGTGCTATTTGACTCTTTCTAATCTTAAGACAAATATGCCCGTCTTAAGAGAGATGGACTGTCCAAAACCTTGCTCATCCAAAACTTATGCATCCTCAAACATGAAATTTGATAGACTTAGCATATACTCCGTCAACATATTAATGGATTCAGGGACTTCGCTTACAAGTTTGACGAAATTATATTAAGAGAAAAGAGGACAACATAATTTTGTTTGGTTCTTTTTAGTTGGTTATGTGTTTTTTCCTGTAAATATTAATGGAGAAGGATAATTTTTCTCACTTCCATTCCAGTGCCTTTGTTTCTATAATTCTATGTTTCTAACTGCTTACACGATGGTAGAGCATAACAGATACTCCGTATCTTTATACTTTCATAATTATTTAGTTGCATTCTTATCCTCTGAACTTATGTGATATACCGACTCTTATTGTAACAGGCTCTTATACTTAGACGTGTCGACCACTTGGTGCAATCTGCTGAGGGAAAGTCTATCGAATCCCCTGAAGTCACTCAGTTTCCCCAGGTATGAGTTACTTTTATGGATAACATGATGTCTGTTTGCATGTTCTGATTTATCATTTATGGCCATATGAACTATTGTTTCACACTTGTCTACGATTATGTTATTTCTGGTTGACCAAGCATCCTGTAGATTCTAGAAGGAATATGTGCGGATCTTGCTTATACGGTTGTTTAACATCTCTCAGGAATTTGCTGGCGCCGCTCCTGGTCTCCTCCCATCTTCAGAAAATCTTGGTTTCCAGGTGAGTCATTTGCGGATCAGAATGACAGTTTTTATATTTGAATGTCTTATGTATCTTCAACATCTGCTTGCATTATACCTTTTGATGTGTATATTGAGAGTCCTTAATACGTAAATTCTTGTTTAAAACGAGCATATCCGCCTGAAACTTAAAACGGGTCAAATAGGATAAATGGGACATAGGACAGAAACAGAATGCTAAGGGACTAGCAAAAAGCTTGTCCTCTCTAAGTGGGGTGCTATTTGACCCTTTTTAATTTGAAGACGGATTTGCAATTGTCCAAAACCTTGCTTATCCAAAAATTATGCATCCTCAAGCATGAAATTTTACAGACTTTTTCATGTTTATTCAACATATAAATGGATTCAACGATTCACGAATCACGAATCACGAATCACGAATCACGAATCACGCATCAGTTACCACTTTGTTGGAAATTTGGAATTGTATCAAGAGAAAAGAGGACAACAAAATTTTGTTAGGTTCTTTTTTAGTTTATTACTCCTATGTGTTTGTTTTCTTTTCAAATTAAAATGGAGAAGGATAATTTCTGATTTCCATTCCGGTGCCTTTGTTTCGAACTGCTTCCACGATGACACATTGTATTCTTATCCTCTTGTATGTGTGTACATTACAACACAACTGTTGTATTCCATCAGTACAACAAATACAATCTGCCTTCATCTTTTATTCGGGTTGTCAGAGTATCCTGTATTCAAGAAGGATTTGTGTTGGTCTTGCTTATACGTTTGTTTAACATCTCTCAGGAATACATAGCTAGTTGCTGGCAAGTCTCACAGTGACTCATTTGCGATCAGTAGCTCAAGTAGTGGGGGGGCTCTATTGAAGTTCTGAAGGCCTCGGCGGGATTTCATATGCTGTGGAAATTAGCTGAGAAATTCAAAGATGATCCAGTTTATTTTCATAAAAAAAGAAGTCTCCCAAAGCCCCAAAAATATTAGGAAAAAAAAAAAATCGTCGCAACAATATAAGTCTCCAAAAAATCTCAGAGTACTTAATGCATTTTAAATATCTCTTAGACGTTCACCAATTATTTAAATATTGTCAGGTCTCTTTGTATGTCTTGTCCGGAAAGAGGACTCAATGATTATTCGTTCGCGGGAACTAGAAGTCAAAATTTTGGTAGATAGGGATCCCGTAAAAACGTCTTTTGAGGAATGGGCCAGACTCGACCATTTTTCAAGAACAATAGCTAAAGGCCCTGAAACTACTACTTGGATTTGGAACCTATATGCTGATGCTCATGATTTTGATAGCCATACCAGCGATTTGGAGGAGATTTCGCGAAAAAAATTTAGTGCCAATTTTGGTATTAAAGGAAGTCATAAAAATGTACATCAAGATTGGAATAATTTGATAATAATTTATATGAATAATTTACGTAATTTGAATAATTAAATAATTAATTAATCGTATTTTATATTTTATTATAGCATTTGTAAATAAGAGGATAAAGGTAAATGATATTATATGAAGGAAGTACATGGGGTTGTGTGCCATGGCTTAAGGTAAGTAAGTAAAGACGGGCAAAATAGTAAGTGAGTCGGGAATTAATTAAATAAGTATTTCGTAATTAGAAAAGGAGCGGG
>JAGPOY010006030.1:0-10590 GCA_018983105.1 Silene uniflora
CAACCCGTTGTTAAAAGATTATAACAACGGCTTTTTTTAAAACCGTAGTTATTACTTTTCACTAATTTTGCGCCAAATTAATAACAACGGATATAGAGTAAACCGTTGTTATTAGTTTCATTATTAACAACGGTTCTCTGAGTTTTAACCGTTGTTAAAACTAATAACAACGGTCAATAAAACTATACCGTTGTTATTAAATTTGGCGGAAAAATGTTTTTTCAATTGACAACGGGTTTTTCTTA
Organism: Silene uniflora; assembly: GCA_018983105.1. NCBI lineage: Eukaryota > Viridiplantae > Streptophyta > Magnoliopsida > Caryophyllales > Caryophyllaceae > Silene > Silene uniflora. The sequence continues at coordinate 246 of JAGPOY010006030.1, forward strand.
TTTTTGTGAATAATCGTTGTTGATGGGGCGTTGTTATTGCCTGATATTGTAGTAGTGATTGTGGGCCCATGTAAGCAAGTAGCTTAATGAAGCTACTAGCTTGAGCCTAGCCATTCTAAATAGCTATCTCCAATGGTGTAGCAACTAGTTTCTAATTTCTTGAAATTGCAAGCAAGTCCCTAAGCTACACCATTGGATTTGCTCTAACTACTATGAGTGTATACTACTCCCTACTCTTGGAAGTAGGATATAATTTGCCCGTAATTATAACGTAGTCTTTTAGGAGTACCGATAAATAAGTTTTTTTGGGTCCCCTCAAAAGAAAAATAGCTTGTTTTGGGATTGACTTTGACTCGTTAAAAAATAAAATTTGTGGAGAAGAATAAAAGATCTCATTCAGTTATATGGCTACGTAGCTTAAGATAAAAAAAAATCTTGTTGAATTAATAATTAATACTCTCCTTTTTTCCCTCGAAAAAAAAAAATTAATACTCTCCTCTTATAAAAGGGGATGTTTAGCTTTTGCATTATCACCAAAAAACTTAAGTTCTTCCATTTTAGCTAAAGCTTGAGTGGAGAAGAATAAAAAAAAAAATCTACAAAAAAATTAAGCAAAGTTATAAAATTTAAAGTAAAGTGTTAATTAGTGTATAGAGTTATGAAGAGCTTAAATATGATGAAGAAGCTAATACTTGATGGAGAATTCTTACACCATTTTTCTTGCTTTACATATTCTTCTACATATTCTCCTTCTCCAAAGTTCGCCTTTAAAATCAATGAAATCGTCACCTGTAGTGACGATTTCATCTCGACCACCATCATTACCCGCGAAAAAACTTTCATCTCAAATGGGAACAATCATGTGTACATTGAGGACCTGAAGGTGAAACACACAGACGTGAAGAGACCTCAACCAAGAACTGAGGTCACAACCGGGGAAGGCGGTCAAGTTCATTGATATAATTTTTAGTGTTGGTCGTCTAGTCTAATAAAACGGGTGAATAATAAAGGTCATGAATTAGGAATTAGGTAAAGTACGGATCAGAACAATGTGATTTTCATATTTTTGATCTATAGTGTATAGTTTTGGATATTTTAATTTGTATATAAATATTGCCATATTGGTATATATGCAAATGTACTCCGTACATGTCACATATGTAAACAACTGATAAGGGATATGTAACACATGAATTACATTACGTTTGTAGTAACGTCTTGCAGAAATATTATACTCGTATTTAGTTGGTATCACTTGGTTGTCATTTTGCATGTCGTTTATAAATAAAAAAAAAAAAAAACGTAAGAAACATAAGCATATGTATTATTTTCCTTACAATAAAGGAGCACTTAATATAACTAATACAAATGATGCATTTTATATACGAGTATCTAAGCTCGAAGGTCAGGCAAGGGGTAGTGTTCATTGTTCGGGATCAAACCGGATCAGGCCAAACTCTCTTGACCAAAGACTGATTAAGGGTTAAAAGTTGGATTGGGTTTATTAGTCTGGTTTGGTTTGGATAAAAAATACGGATGGACCAGATCGGCCTGGATAAAAATGGACCAAATATGATCCTCATGGACATTATTTTGTAAATAACATTAGAACTCAAAAACTTCGTAGCGATCAAAATAACCAATATTTTTTTCTTACTAGATTTAAGTGCATAAGTACACATCTTATAATACATGTAATCAATTAAAGTAGAAAATAAAATCAATAATATTACAATTTTAAGGATTCTTTTGTTATATAAGTTCGGTCCATGCATGGTCTTATCCGTTGTTTATTCGTTTGGTTCAGGTCCGCACCAAAAATCAAAGTAGAGTAACTAGGATTTAATCTAATTAGACCATCTACAACAACAATAACTTCTATGTCTAAAGATGATATTTTTAGATTTATCAACCCACAACAACAAAAAGTTCTCATCACAAAATGATTTTTTGTGACTCATTCAAAGTTGATGAGTTTGCCAATAAGTTTGACACACAATTTTGGAATTTTTATTCCTTTTAATGGTCTCAATTTAATGGTTATTGTGTGAAGTTTTTGGAAAAATACTTATTGTTATTATATGAAGTTTTTGTGAAAATTTTTATCCTATAATAAAATGAGATGGATGAGTGATAGACTCACAAAAAACAACAAAATTTTTTTGTTGCTGTAGACGATGCTCTTAATGGTGTTGTGAATGGAACTATCGACTGGACCAGTATCAAATCCAATTAATGGTATACGTGTTGTATGTAAGTGGAATGAACTGTCGAGCCAGCAGATTAAGTCAAGATCGTACTTGACTTATGTAAATTTGTGAGTACCAATATGTGCGGGAAAATTGTCTCAAGCGGACTTGGCTATTCTTACTAAAAAGATAGGACAAAAGTATATTATGGTGATCTAGGTAGTGGGAGAGCCAGGAATTGAACCCGGTGGGAGCAAAAAATTTTGACGAGGGTGAACTGGTAAGGACGTAATTAAGGGAAGAGCGGAAAAAATTGGAAGCCACCAGCGATGGCGACCACCCATGCTAGTCCCCCTAGATCCACCATTGGATCTAGGAACTTATCTTTAGGGTCGGAAATCTATGGACATTTGTGTCTTGCTGATAATGCATACTTAAATAGAAAAGATAATAAATGACTGAGACACTCCAATATGAAAATAAGGCAATGAATGACCGGGACAAAGGGAGTAATAATTAACTCTTTTATAGATATTAGGATTTAGGCCAATTAAAACAGGCATCATTACGGTTTGCTAAACTAGATTTAGGGTTTAATGAATGGGAGGCATTATAGATACCTCACCAATCACCATATACTTCTATCTTGTAAGCACAAAATCAATAATACAAATCCGTTTATGCATTCCTCCCTTCTTATATTTAACATTCTATTACAATACTCCGTACTTCCTATTGCATTTTCGATATTTATTTTATAATGCGTTTTTCCATTTTATAATACGTTGAAGTGTTGAACTAATTGTACGTAGAAAATGTAAAAGAAAATATTCATGCATGGACCATATTATAGCTTTTCCACACGTACCGTAGACGTGACTAAAATACATACTAACTACGACGCAGTCTCATTTTTTTTAGTATAAGAAAAACAACTAAAATACGAGTAACTCTTAATACTAATTATAAGTACGGAGTAGTAAATAGTAATCACGACGTATTCTCCTACGGAGTACTAATAAATACGAGTAACTTTTTCTGGGATTGATTTTGACTCATTAAAATTAAAATTCGTGGCTGTCGAATTAATTTAATAATACTCTCCTCAGCTCTTATAAAAGGAGATGTTTAGCATTTCTATTTTTACCAACAAATTCATGCAGAAGAATAAAAGATCTACAAAAACAATTAAGCAAAATTATAAAAGTTAAAATAAAGTGTATACCGTTAATGTCTAGAATTATGAAGAGCTTAAATGTGACGAAGAAGCTATGGCTTGATGGAGAATTCTTGCACCAGTTTTCTTACTTTACAAATTCTTCTACATATTCTCCTCCTCCAAAGATGGACTTCAAAACCAATGAAATCTTCACTTCTACTGACGATTTCATCTCGACTACCGCCATAACTCGCGAAAAAACTTCCATCTCAAATGTGAACAACAATTTGTTCATTCAGAAACTGAAGGTGAAACACACGGATGTGAAGAGACCTCAACCAAGAACTGAGGTCACAACAGGAAAAGGTGGTCAAGTTCACTGATACAAATTTTCAGTGTTGGTTATGTACTCCGATAAACTGCGTCAATAATAAAGGTTACGAGTTACGACATAGGAATTAGGTCAAGAGTACGGATCAGACCAATGTGATTTTGTTATTTTTGACCTAGTATTCTAGTAATGTATTATTCGGTATTTTGTAGATAGATTTTGTTATAAATGTACTCCGTACATGTCACATTTGTGATTATGTGAATAACTGAATATACGGATCGAGTATTATTCATGATCTTATTATTAACGCATGATTGCATTACGGATACGTACGTTTGTAAACAATATTGCACGATGCCGCGATACGAGACTCAAATACATATAACTATGTAATTAAGATTCATTAAAATAACGAACCTTAGGTTATATGAAAGAGGGCAATACCATACTCGGTGGCGCCCTAACATTGTACGGAGAACTAATAGAGGATCACACGTTATTGAGTGGATCATCAGTTGTACGGAGTAAATGAGTAAACCTGAAACAACGGAAGAATAAACATTTTTTATCAACGTCCACGTGGTGGCGTATGTAGGAGAAGGAATGGTGAGATTTTGTCGTGGTAGTTGGGGTTGTGACGGTCGTATGTAATGAGTGTTGTTCGTTGTATGAGCGTGGTTGCAACAATGGAAATATGGTGTATGTCGTGGGGTGCTAGTTGATGACGGTGCGTGTGAGATTAAGGTGGTTGATTGGGTTTAGAAGGTAGAGGTGATCGAATTACGTTGCAGGGTGGCGTGGCTGGAGTCCGTCATTAGTGGTGGGGAGTGGCTAGAGTCGGCTGGTGGCTGGTGAGGTTGCATTTTGTAGGTAATGTAAAAGTTATTTCTGGATGGAATGGAATGGAATTGTTCTATTTCTGTACTAGTACTGGAGTTCATTAAGATCGTAACAGTGACTTTCAAGAAGTTAAATACAATGTTTTTAGTTATTAACATCCCATAATACTTGTATAAAACGGTTTTACACAAGTATTAGTATAAAACCATAATTAATTGGCTTTAATATCATAATGCAATTACTCAATAGTGGCTTTTATGTAGAGATTTTACACGAAAAATGGTTTTTTTTATAAGACTTTGTCATTAACATCTTCATCTTGTCAACATACAAAAGAAATTCATTTAATAAAAAAAAAGATTAAAAAACAAATTTACCTTATAACTCGAATAAAATCAGTGCTTATTTGATTTGATGGAAGAAGGCATAGTTAATAATGTAAGTGTCATATTAGACGTTCACCTAAGAGGAAGTTGATGGAATATATAAATACGATGGAGGAAGTAATACAGCTAAGCTCTATACTATGAAATTGAAGCCAATAATAAAACTAATCCAATCTCTTATCACTACCTAAACAGCACATAGGTATTTTATAGCCAAAATTATGCCAATAAGGCCTCGAATATAGAACAGCACATGACTTATATCAAATCGATTCATAGCCTATATATTTCTTCTATGCAAAATTGAAAACAAATTGCGATAAAATGAGACTATACGTGCATGTAAACAATATAATAGTATGTGAATAGTTTATTCTCCACAGATTTCTTGAATAATAGAGACATTTTGGTCTATTTATAGCAAGGGGAAATTATATGTGAATCAAACTCTTTATTCTATTATACTACATCAACTCTTATTATTATCACAAATTCTTACTAAAAACCGTCTTAAATTAAGACGACATTCGATCAATTTAAATAATGTTAAGATAAAAGGGAGTTGTGTGAAATCCTACCTTAAGAATGTCACGAAACGAAACTTAGGTAAATTGATAAAAGGTTAATGCAATGTAACTTAACAATGTTGAAAAATATAACAATAAAGCAGAGTAGTTCACAACGGTAAAGTCTTTGATTTTACTCAAAATTTCAACTTGTAATCTGGAAAAACTCGAAATTTATACTCGTAGTATTTAAATAACAACCAAATATTAAAGTTTTTTGCACTAATGTTAAGGACCAATCATATTAAGGCGGAAGCAATATTGTACAACTCCGTATTCATTTGCATTGATTTTTTGTTTTCCTATCATTTTTGTTAGTATTTGAATTAGTTTTTGTCTTTTAGAATAATTTTGCCAGGCTTTATATATAGTAGTAGGTTCAGTCATATACTCATATGTAAATTCTTATTTTTATTTTTTATCTTTTACAAACCTATCCTATTTAAAACTCATTTAAATAATTAATATACTTTTGATTTAATTTCTGATTTTTTGTTCATACAACTTATTTAAATAATTAATATACTTTTACTTTTATTTCCTAACAAAAGTAATAGCCAATTAAATCATTCCAAATTAATAGCTAATGAAATCGCTCCAAAAATTCCTCTTTTAAGTATATAGATAAATAGATAGAAATGGAGTTAAATACCATGCAGATGAATTCTAACTCTGCCTAAACCTTTTGAAATCTTGTTCAAACTACCTAAACTATTCAAACCACATGCAAGCATTGTTCGAATAAACAAAAAAAAAAAAAAATAGCCAAATTGTAAGAGAGTTTTAAACATAAGCCAAAGAGGTAGGGCGCTGAGTTTAAGGATGAGGAAGGCAATATTCAAGCATCCATGGATGACTTTTTGCCATCAAGAATTCAAGACGCTTAACAAGGTCTTCATTCATAGCTTTGAGATCAACATCTTTAAGCTTGGCATTGTCCTTGACTAATTGAGTCACAAGCCCGAGCAGCTTATTTAGTTTTGAGACAACTTCCCCCCTAATCAACAGTAGACCCAACAGGGGCATCATCCTTTCCCTGGTTCTTCTTCACCAATTTCCCATTGTGAATCTCAATACTCATCCTAGAGAGCAACCCCCGAGTCATTTCATCACTTAGCTTCTCAACCGCAGGGCTTCCTTTCACTACCAACCTCTCTTTTCAAAGATAGTGGAGAGCTACATGCCGTAAGGTACCACAAAATTCTTATCTTAATTCCCGTTTTGGAATTCGGTGGACATCTCTTAAATTTGGTGAAACATAAGGCGGGGAAGGTTTATTGGATGTGTTTAACTATGTGGTGAATGAGGAGCATGTCAAGAAGAGAGCATCTTCCTCGACTGTTATTGCTAGGGCGAACTGGTATGATGTAAGGGAAGAGCGGAAAAAATTGGAAGCCGCCAGCGGTGGCGACCGCCCATGCTAGTCCCCCTAGATCCACCATTGGATCTAGGAACTTATCTTTAGGGTCGGAAATCTATGGACATTTGTGTTTGGCACCTAGGGATGGTGTCTTGCTGATAATGCATACCTAAATAGAAAAAATAATAAATGCCTGAGACATTGCAATATGGAAAATGACAATAAATGACCGGAACAAAGGAAGGGAGTAATAACTCTTCCATTCTACTCCGTATATTAAGATATTAGGCCCATTAGAGCCGACTATCATTACAGTTTGCTAAACTAGAGTTAGGGTTTAATGAATGAGAGGTATTATAATTATAAATACCCAGTGTGCACCTAAGGTAGCGGCTACGGGTTTCCTCGTCAAAAAAAAAAAAATTTACCTCACCAATCAGGCAATCACCATATATTATATCATGTAAGCACAAAATCAATAATACAAATCCATTTATGCATTCCTCCATTCTTATATTTAACATTCTATTATAATACTCCGTGCTTCCTATTGCATTTTCGATATTTTATAATTCATTTTTCCATTTTATAATACGTTGAAGTGTTGAACTAGTTGTACGTAGAAAATGTAAAAGCAAATATTCATGCATGGACCATAATAGTCCATATTATAGCTTTTCCACACGTACCGTAGACGTGACTAAAATACATACTAACTACGACGAAGTCTCTTTTTTTTAGTATAAGAAAAACAATAACTAAATACGAGTAGCTTTTAATACTAATTTTACGGAGTACGTACTTAAGTACGGAGTAGTAAATAGTAATCACGACGTATTCTCCTACGGAGTACTAAATACGAGTAACTTCTTTTCGGATTGATTTTGACTCGTTAAAATTAAAATTCGTGGCTGTCGAATTAATTTAATAATACTCTCCTCACTCCTCAGCTCTTATAAAAGGAGATGTTTAGCATTTCTATTTTTACCAACACATTCGTGCAGAAGAATAAAAGATCTACAAAAACAATTAAACAAAATTATAAAAGTTAAAATAAAGTGTATACGGTTAATGTCTAGAATTATGAAGAGCTTAAATGTGATGAAAAAGCTATGGCTTGATGGAGAATTCTTGCACCAGTTTTCTTACTTTACAAATTCTTCTACATATTCTCCTCCTCCAAAGATGGACTTCAAAACCAATGAAATCATTACTTCTACTGACGATTTCATCTCGACTACCGCCATAACTCGCGAAAAAACTTCCATCTCAAATGTGAACAACAATTTGTTCATTCAGAAACTGAAGGTGAAACACACGGATGTGAAGAGACCTCAACCAAGAACTGAGGTCACAACAGGAAAAGGCGGTCAAGTTCACTGATACAAATTTTCAGTGTTCGTTATGTACTCCGATAAACTGCGTCAATAATAAAGGTTACGAGTAGGAATTAGGTCAAGAGTACGGATCAGAACAATGTGATTTATATTTTTGACCTAGTAATGTATTATTGGGTATTTTGTAGATAGATTTTGTTATAAATGTACTCCGTACATGTCACATATGTGATTATTATGTGAATAACTGAATATACAAAGTATTATTCATGATCTTATTATTAACGCATGATTGCATTACGTACGTTTGTAAACAATACTGCACGATGCCGCGATACGAGACTCAAATACATATAACTATGTAATTAAAAATAACGAACCTTAGGTTATATGTGTTTACACAAATTTGTAATCTGTAAAATAAATAACAAACACAAAAATTGTAACAAAAATAATTTTATTATATTTGAATAATTAGGGTTACAATCTCTATTAATCCAATGATTCGATCTTCAGACAATATTTGAATGAATGGTGTAGAAATAATTTAGAGGAGTGTTAAGTGAGCTTCATTCACTGCATTTAGCTAGGTCCAATTTATACCTATTTACCTAATTACATGCACCGTTTACGTCCAACTTAACTTTATGTAATGTGACTAGTGCTGGTAAAAGCTGACCAGATTTAAGGAATTCAACCTGAATTGTCTGAAATTGACCCAATAAAGTTGAAAAAAATGGGTGAACTGAAACCAATCTGACTGACCTGAAGTCAAACCGATAACGGATAGCATGCTTCCGATCTCAATGGCAAAGCCAAGATTTGTCGTTAGGGAACGGAAAATTTCAACTAGGGCGAACAAGTATGGTATAAAGTAATTTTGGAACCGAAACTGTCGAATTTTTCCATGACTAATAGGGGCGAACAAGTAATGAGCGATTGTTAATAAGACGGTTTCGTGTAACCTGAAACATTATGAAAACAAAAACACACAAAATAAAAGATAAATTGCAAAAAAAATGTGCAAGTGGTGAAATAAACGAAAGCCCCATGATAGCAAGTTCCAACTATCAACCAACAATATTTCACAATTGCATTTAACTTACACACCTCTTTGACCTCCAATCCAACTGTTTCCAGACCAATTTGCTATGTCCTTGGTTACCAAACTTGATTGTTATAAATGAACTGACATATTAATGAGGGTGGATCGGCCTTCATTATTACTCAACTTGGTGATGTTCGTTTGAAGAAATGTCCGCAATTGGTCTTCCTAGAAGATACTTGTAAACTTTAAACCGAAAATATTTTAGTCTAATATTTATTTATACTGTTTTGTTTGATTTATATCCTTTTTATGCTTGTAAACTTTAAAGTGAAGATATTTTCGTAGTTTTATTGGATTGTTTATATTTTTTTCATAATATGCGAGGAAAATTTTGAGAAATGTAAGCAATTCAATGAAATTGAGAAAATGTTTAGGCGTCAGTGTCTCACTATTTTACTGTATGTTCTATCTTTTTGTATTCTCCTTATGCACAAATAGATTGAGTTTGAGGGCGCAGTTCTAATAAACAAATTTCTTTAAAATAAAAACTACAATGTTATGTTTTATTGTAACAAAATATCTCATAGATTGAGTTGGATATACGATACAATTTCAGGAAATTGTATTGGATATACATTTTTGCTCATCCTTATTTCACATTTTCACCTAAATGGTTTTGGAATGGAATATGTCATCCTCCATGGCATGCTTTAGTTTATGGTGTGTGTATTTTAATGTAATCTAATCTAATCCCATATTAAAAATTACTTCTTTACAAGTCGGCTTGGAAACGAGTCAATGAGGTTGGGTTCAGGTCTGAATAATATTAAAAATTACTTCTTTACAAGTCGGCTTGGAAACGAGCCAAAATCCCGTAACTTGCACGGTTTACTTTTCTAATGTTACTTTCGCTGTTCCGTTGTTAGTTATTGTAAATGTGAGATTAGTGCGGTTGACAACCCAATCGAATAGATTTAGGTAACTTTGTTATAATGTAGTGACCTCGAATTGAGAATTAAAAGGGTTTATCATAAGCAATGTATGTCAATTTATTCTTATTGCATTAATGATTGAATGCCTTTTATATTATCATTTGATCGCTGGGTTTAGTTTGAATTGGTTCGGT
>JAGPOY010006031.1:0-10588 GCA_018983105.1 Silene uniflora
AACCACAACTTGATTTATTAAATCAAAAATTGGGCAAAATTTCTAGGTAACCTTAGAAATCAATTTGGGCAAAAGTTGGGCAGATTTTTGGATATTGGGCAATCAAATAAGCATCCTAGTTCATCCTAGAGCATTACTAGACAAATCATATGAAGTAATTAACCAAGTCTAGGGGCAATAGGGGCGAAATTCCAGAATATGGAAGCTATGAACATCAAACAAAACAAAAAGGCATGAGTACCGGGTTTCTTACCTTAAGATTGGAGTGAAGAGGATGGAAGAGATCAACTTAGATGGATTTGGACACCTACAATCTAGTCTTGATGAAGAGTAATTAGGTTTTTAGAGAGTATTTGTAAGAATAGAAGTGAAGAGTTTGATTTTAGGGAGGAGTATATGTCGATTTTAGAAAACCGAGTATCCGGTCGAATCAGGTGTACTCGGCCGAATACAGAACTGCTCGGTCGAGTATTAAGCGCACTCGGCCGAGTAGTCATTTGGCAGACTTGATCTTGTTCTCTGCCAAAATGTTACTCGGTCGAGTGTACCTTTGCTCGGCCGAATGCAAGGTACTCGGTCGAGTACTAGTTTGATCGGACGAGTATACTGTTAGTAACACGGTTTCTTCCAGTTTTGATCCCTGCAACACAAAAGACTTCGGTCGGAGCACGGTTTTACCCGTGACTCATCCCCATGAGTTCCTAATAGTACTAACGTACCAAGATATGGCGATAACGATCTTTTATTCATGTTTATATTTTCGTTCTACGGTCTTAACTTATTCATCAATCATCACACATAGTCATTTAATCGGGCATATACCACACATAAAACATGAAACACTGAAGTCGGGCATATACCACACTTTATGGACTTACCTCACGGTTCCAACGCTGCACATCAAACACATTACTCCAAATTCAAGCATAAAAGACGCACCCCACGTAACCTTCTATTTGTCACTTCTAATTACACGTATATGTCTTTAATACATCATCAAGTTTAAACATGCAAAGGTGATGCTAAATCTATGGTGCTAATTCTGAAGGCCTTCAATACTTTCTCAAAATCATCAGGCCTAAAGGTGAGCCCGACTAAATCTAACATATACTTTAATGGTGTGCCTGACAGTCTAAGAGCAGATATCTTAAGTGTGTCTGGGTTTAAAGAGGGCTCCCTACCCTTTAAATATCTGGGGATGCCTATACAAACCACAAGACTAAGGAAAAAAGATTGTATTTAAAAAAACCACAGAGATGGGGGTTAAATGGGTTCACCAAATCTATTTAAAAAACACTTCATGGATAGAATACAGACCTAGCATGGATTCCAGTTGGGCATGGAGGAAGATTTGCAGCACCAAAGAGATATTGGCTGGAGCTCTCAATGCAGACGGGTGGTGTTTCGATGGAGGAGCATACTCTGTCAAGGCTAGTTACCTGTGGCCGAGAGGAGAGTTACCAAAAGTTAACTGGGCAAAAATGGTCTGGAACAGCTGGTCCATTCCTAAACACGCCATGTTCACATGGCTTGTTCTCAATGAATCACTAAAAACGAAAGCTAAGCTCATGGCTTTTGGGATATGTGATGAGGCATCATGTTGCCTCTGTGGCCGAGAGGATAAAACCCAAATTCATCTTTTCAATGATTGTCAGGTAACTAGGAGTATCATTGATACGTGCATTTCATATAGACTTTTACAGTCCCTTTTGGCACGTATTTTTGTAATTATAAGTGGTTTTATATCACTTTATGCCCCGAATAGACTACTTTGTGTTTGTATTGCTATTTTGCAGGTATAAACGGGAATGTAGCTAAAACCAAGCTTTTCTAGCCTAAAAGTTGCATTTCAAGAGATGGACGCACAAAAGAGGGTACTCAAGCATTGGAACCTGTCGTCGACCAAACGAAGACTCAAGTCGACAAGGACCAAGTAGACTAGACGAGCAGAAAAGCCTCGATCGAGCTGTCCTGTGCTTGATCGAGAGGACTTGAGGAGTAGAAGACCTCGATCGAACTGTCCTGTGTTTGATCGAGGAAGCTGCAAGGAGAAGGTCTCGAACGAGAAGCCTCACTCTTCGTTCGAGCAGACTGCAGAAGATTATACCTCGATCGAGAACCTTAAGTACTCGATCAAGAGGTTATTAGGGTTAGCTACGTTAGGAAAGTCCATAGTTTAATAAAAGACGTACATGCTTCACTATAAACGCATGTCAAGTCTTCAGATTTAGATCGAACTTTTATCACCTGTTTCACGTTCTTTTAATCCTTCAATATTATTTCTCTTTTCATTCTCTTCCCTTTACGGTTTACGTTCGAAGCTTGAATCTTACATTCTTTACGCCGGATCGCACGAGATCGTACTTCTCTTTCCTTTAGTTTATTTTTCGCATATTATGTTTAAAATGTTTTCTTTAATTATTCTCGGAATTAATTTTAGTTTGCGTTGCTAATTTTCTCGTATGCAAGGATAAGGGAAGCCGTGTCAATGCTTGTTAGATGTTACGAGTAGGATAGTTTCACGATAGGAATTATAATCAAATAATATAATTGTTGTTTCGGTTGAATGAGTGCACGCAGGAAACCCTACGCTTAGTTAATCCCCGACCTAGATCGAAAGATTGGTAGGGTAAGACTTATTTGATTGTAATAAGTAATTTCTTATAAGGATAAATTAAGTAAGAAAGACCTTAGGACGACTTAAGATCGAAAGATATAGTCGGGTTTAAGGACCGAAATGTGACAACCCAGTCCTTCCTATCAACGAACTAACCGCCCTAGTAACCCTAGTTGTAGACGACACGGTGGACCGAACCCCTTGCATGCTCCCCTCTTTCTCTGATTTAAATTTATTTTTCTCGCTTTTATTTCACTTTCCCTTACAATCTTATTTAGTTAATTAATTAAATCATAAAACCCCCAGATTTAGTTACCGACAGACAAAAACACATAGATAGAAAATAGCCTCCCTGTGGAGATCGATCCTACTTACCACTAGCTTCTGTTAGTAGTTTTAGGTTTATTTTTGGTACAGTAACGACACGTATCAAATTTTGGCGCCGTTGCCGGGGAGGCAAATTTTATTTATTTGTGTTTAAGTTTTTTTCTGTCTTGTCTTAAGGAATTCTAAATTCCTTAAGACCGTTCTTACTAATTTCCTTTTAGTTGTGTATGCGCAGGTCTAGTAGGGGAGAATTGGTTGACATCGATCCAGAACCCGAGAGATCTTTCTTACGCAGGAAAAGGGAATTAGCGAAGAAACGTCAGGAGGAAGGCTTGAGTACTTATGACAGAGAGAGTGCTAGTTTTAACGAAGAAGTTCCTGATATCGTTGAAGTTCATGTTCCAGTCAAGATGCCAAACATCGCGAGTCATTCAGAGCCTACGGCGGAATTTATTCCGAAAGGGTTCAATTTGTCCACGGGTGTTGATGGAAGCACGTTCGATATCCGACCATCCTACATTAGTATGGTCGAGAAGAATCAATACCGTGGCGTTCCGGGTGAAGATCCACGAAAGCATATGGAAAGTTTCGCTGATTATTGTTCCTCAATTCCTGCCACGAAGGGAGTCACCCCGGATCGAATTAAGGAAGTCTTGTTCCCTTTTTCTTTAACTGACAATGCTCGGGAATGGTTGGGAGACTTGGATAGGGCTGCAGCGGGGATTACGGATTGGACTACGCTAGCTTTGGCGTTTTACAAGAAGTTCTTTCCTTCACAAAGAACTAACGCTTTGAGAGCCAAGATTACGAACTTCAAGCAAAGCGGCCAAGAGAGTTTGTTCGAAGCTTGGAGCCGGTTTAAGAGCTATGTGAGAGAAGTGCCTCATCACAACTTTCAACCGTGGTTTATTTGCAACCTGTTTTACAACGGGTTGTTCGATGACCACTGTGCTATATTGGATTCCGCTGCTAAAGGTCGTTTCCAGCGTGAGGTCGATGACGACAAGGGCTGGAAGTTAATTGAAGAGATGGCTACTCACACGGCTGAGTATGGCAATCCGAGAAGTGGTACGCGCACCGTAGCCAATATTGAAGCTGAAGGGCTCGATGAAAAGTTCGAGAAGCTGCTAGCTCGAATGGACAGAATGGAGGGTAATCCCTCTGGAAGCCAGCACACGGTTCACTTAATGCAAAAAGAAGAAGTCGTCGTTTGTGAACGATGTGGTGAGCCAGGCCATGCTGCTATAGACTGCTTTGCCGAGAACGAGCAAGTTTACACGTTTCAACAATACCGTCAAGGAGGAGGCTACCAACAAGGGTATGTACACCCTAATTTGAGATGGTCGAGTCAGAACATTCTCAATCCGACTCCCACTCCGCCTCAGCAACAAGCTTATGTGCCACCTCATAAGCAGAATTACCAGAAGCTGCCCCAGTTTGCTGCACCACAGCAAGGAAATTCTTCATCTGGAGGAGTTTCGGAGATGGGAGAGCTTAAGTCGATGATTCAGACTCTAGCCACTCAGATGAACAAGGCGGATCAAGCTAAAAGTGCTACGATCAAGATGCTTGAGTCCCAGATTGCTCAACTTGCTGCTAATCAATCTGCGAGGCAACCCGGGCAGCTGCCTTCCCAATCTGAACCAAGAAAGGAGACGTTGCATATGATCACACTGAGAAGTGGGACGTCATATTCTGGAGAGAGCAATGCTGATAATGGTGCTTCTGGCACGAATACCAAGACTACTGTTGCTGCTGCTGATAATCTGCTCGATCGAGAGGAAGTTATAGATCGATCGAGGGACTCTGAAGAGGAAGAGACCGATCGAGGACATGCTGTCACTCGATCGAGAGTTGCTGCTGAAGATATAGTTTGATCGAGAGAGGATGCTGGTGAAGGCTCTCGTTCGAACGACACTCTTGTTCGATCGAATGCTGTTAATCGATCGAAGGACTCTGACAAGGAAAGTGGTCGATCGAGACCTATGAACAAGAGAATTCTGAATAATGCCTTGATACGTGATACGCATAAGGGAGTATCTGTTGAGCATGTTCCATTTCCAGGACGCTTAAAGAAAGCCAAGACAACGGAACCTGAATTTGCACGGTTTGGGCAAATTGTGCAGAACTTAAATGTTTCTATCCCGTTCATGGATCTTGTGAGAAAGGTACCTTCCTATCTTAAATTTATGAAGGAAATTTTAATGCGTAGGCGTAATGTTGATGTGGTTGAGACTGTTGCTTTGACTGAGGAGTGTTATGAGTATCTCCGTAACCACGTCCCACTTAAGCTAGCTGACCCTGGAAGTTTTTCTATACCATGCCATATAGGTCTTCAATTTATTGATAATGCGTTATGTGACCTAGGAGCCAGTGTCAGTGTCATGCCTTTGTCATTAGCGAAGAAGTTAGGATTTACTGACTACCAATATACCGACATGTCAGTCCAAATGGCTGATCGTACCCTAACACGACCTTTAGGAGTTATAGAGGATGTTCCTGTGCAAATAGGACGGTTCTTTATTCCTGTAGACTTCGTTGTGTTAGATATACCCGAAGACTCACACAATCCCATTATTTTGGGACGACCATTCTTGCATACCTCGCAAGCGGTAATCGATGTCGGGTTACGTACTTTAACGTTTCATGTTGGTGGGGAGGAACTTATATTTGCTAAACCTGCCACTCATAAGGGGTCGATGCGTATTTTTGAATGTAATGCCGTTTCGGCTGTTGATTTAGAGACGCCCCCTAGTATTGAGTTGCCTATTCCTACTATTGATTTGCCTGTTGCTACACTAACACCTCCGCCTCGGAAGGAGAGCGAAAGGGAAGATTGTGCTATTATATTGTTCACTGCGCAGGGCCTGGTTGGGGAGCATTATCGATTGCTGATGATGATGACGCAAATGCTGAGACCAGGGAGACTGGAAAAGATAAGGCAACAAGGTTTGATTCAAAGGGCTTGGAGCTAGAGGATGATATGCCTTATGTATGGCGTGGAAAAGAGGAGCTTACAAGTGCGGAGGCAAATTCCGCAAGTCAGAGGCCTAGTGCTGGCCTAAAACATTTATTTGACTATTAGCCGGGTTTGCAACCCCGTGCACTTTGTAATAGACTAAATATATTTTTAGACTTCGTGTGCCTTTTTATTTCGTTTTTAGACTATTGACTATAGACTTATGTTCTTTTAGCGTAGCCGTTATTTTGGACAACTATAGACGCTATTTTTGGGTTGTTTTTATTGTTGATTTTGCAGGAACACCTCGATCGAATGGACACATTCTCGATCGAGGAATATGGTGAAAGGAAGACCTCGAACGAGAGACCCAGTTCTCGTTCGAGTGCGAAGAAGTTTGAGGGACAGCCACTTCTCGATCGAGAGGTAATATTTGCTCGATCGAGAGGATCTATGCCACATGTCCTCGGCCGAGAGGAATTTCTCCTTGTCGAGTGACCCCCGCGGTTATATATAGGGAGTTCACTCCCTCGGTTTTGTCACTTCTTTAACCTTCTATCTTCTTCTTCTTCTTTTACTATTTTCCGACCAAAATCCCTGACAAAATCCCCCTGTCTGCCCAATAAAAATCCCACAACTACTTACCCATTTATTATATTGTCAAGATCAATCAAATCCCCTTTGGATTTCGTACCTTACCCTGTTATTTTAAAAAGCTTTTTGATCGGAAATTAGGGTTTTTAAGGTACGATCATCTCGGATTTTTCACGATCATCTCGGATTTTTCATGATTATTGTTTTGATCGATCTTATTTTGATTGTGGGTAGTCTACTATGGTATTATTTGAATATTTCATTGTTTTGATTAGATCCCCCTTCCATCCGTATGGTGATTTAGGATAGGATACCTCTGTTTCGACTTTTTGATTTTATTTAATCGGTTTTACTGTGCATGTCGTCTCAGGTATGGCTCCGTTCTCCTACGGTGCGGCCGCTGCCGCTATCTTCGAGGACATTGTACGGTTTGTTTTGGAGAGGAAGGATCTCGAACGAGTTCATCATACATATGGTATGACTCTGTTCGAGGCAATCTATATTTATGGCGCTCGGACTAATGGATATGGCAGGACGACGGGCAAGAGACTGAAGGTGACAAGAAGAGATTACGGCGCCCATACCAGTAAAAAACATTCAAAAGCCGATCTTGGGGAGCAATGCAGGCCATTGCTAATGTGATTCGCGCTTCCCGGTGTTTCAAACTCTTGTTTGGGGAAGCTGCGCCTTTTGTGAGTACCCCTTCTTTTGTGTTTTGCATCTTTTTCTTAATTGTATTTTTAGGAACATGTACTAGGGTTGTGACCTCCGTCCCCTGTTTTGCTGCTGTTGGTTGTTCGGCCAATGAGGACATTGTCCAATTTGGTTTGGGGAGGGTATCATGCATCCTTTTGCGTCTGCATTCGTTTTTGCATTCACGTTTATTTTATGTATTGCATTTTATTCATATTATTAAAAATTATTGAAAAATTAAAAATTTTATCACGTTTATTTTTGCATTTAATCGAGTCGGAAAGGAGTTTTCAATGATGACAATGCGTTATTTAGTCATAATATGTCATTCCTTGCCTTCTCAAATTTTGTCGTGAAATATTCTAATGGACAATTAGACTTGACTCTTAATTTTTGGCAAGCTACTTAAACTTTCTGAGATATTAGAGCCTTAAAACTGGTGACATTCATGACCGGTTAATTTTAGGATTGTGAGTAGTACTCCCTTCATTTCATGTTTTGCACGTGTATGCGTCTTGATTGCTTATTGCCTGCATGCATCTGTTTGAAGTTGATGTTACGTGTTTAAACGAACTTTTGCAATTCCCCTTTACTCATTTTACCCCATTAAACTCCACATTAAAGCCAAATCTGCCTGTTGACCTTAACTACATCCCATACTTAGCCTACCATTGTGCCAAGTTAGGTAGTGTTTGAGGAAAATATCATCTTATATCGTATTTGGTTCGTTTTGAAAATCATGGAGTGAGTATTAATGAGAAAAGTGCTCGGTCGAGAGCTTCATTGCTCGATCGAGTGGAATATGTTGTTTAAATTAGTCGATCGAGAAGCTTCAAATGCTCGATCGAGTCGTGTGCTAAAAGACCCCTTGTCGAGAACCTTTCTCTCGATAGAAGGGAATACCAGTTGGAAAAGTGCTCGATCGAGAACCTCTATAAGCTCGATCGAGAGGTTCTATTACAGCCAAAAAGAAAAGAAATAAAAAGAAAAAGAAAAAAATTAATGGCTGAGTCGAAAAAGAATACACCTCATGTACTTATTATAAATTTTGAAGAGGTGTTTATTTGGGATAATGTGTTGTATGCCTATTATTTCTAAGGCATTGTGTTCACTCTAGAGTCGGAAGATCGGGATACGTTTTCTCATGGTTTGTTAGGTACTAGCTTGGCTTATACCCCCACAATTCCATAACTTGTTTTGCCCTTCTTACCCACTTAGCCTCACATATCCAAATTTTGCAATGTTCGGCACGTAATGGAAACTGATAACGGTATGCGTGTGTACGGTGTTCGAATCTTTACTCATGCTAGTCAAGCATACGTGATTTGATGGTCGTAGTCTAGGTGAGAGACTATAATTCTTCTTTCTCTTATTTACATATAATCTTACTATTTGCTTTGCTGAGAGAAGAGTGATCCGAGAGAGTCCGAAATAAAAGAGTCTTGCAAGGTCGAAACGTCCAATGTTGTTTCATGATATGTATAAATTTGCAGTGCATTAAAACGGTTTGGCCATGACTAGTAGTAGCTCTGAGTTTATTCCTTTCCATTAAGTCCTTAGTTGCATAGTTTGCTTGAGGGCAAGCAAAGGTTTGGTTTGGGGAAGTTTGATACGTGCATTTCATATAGACTTTTACAGTCCCTTTTGGCACGTATTTCTGTAATTATAAGTGGTTTTATATCACTTTATGCCCCAAATAGACTACTTTGTGTTTGTATTGCTATTTTGCAGGTATAAACAGGAATGTAGCTAAAACCAAGCTTTTCTAGCCTAAAAGTTGCATTTCAAGAGATGGACGCACAAAAGAGGGTACTCAAGCATTGGAACCTGTCGTCGACCAAACGAAGACTCAAGTCGACAAGGACCAAGTAGACTAGACGAGCAGAAAAGCCTCGATCGAGATGTCCTGTGCTTGATCGAGAGGACTTGAGGAGTAGAAGACCTCGATCGAACTGTCCTGTGTTCGATCGAGGAAGCTGCAAGGAGAAGGTCTCGAACGAGAAGCCTCACTCTTCATTCGAGCAGACTGCAGAAGATTACCTCGATCGAGAACCTTAAGTACTCGATCGAGAGGTTATTAGGGTTAGCTACGTTAGGAAAGTCCATAGTTTAATAAAAGACGTACATGCTTCACTATAAAAGCATGTCAAGTCTTCAGATTTAGATCGAACTTTTATCACCTGTTTCACGTTCTTTTAATCCTTCAATATTATTTCTCTTTTCATTCTCTTCCCTTTACGGTTTACGTTCGAAGCTGGAATCTTACATTCTTTACGCCGGATCGCACGAGATCGTACTTCTCTTTCCTTTAGTTTATTTTTCGCATATTATGTTTAACATGTTTTCTTTAATTATTCTCGTAATTAATTTTAGTATGCGTAGCTAATTTTCTCGTATGCAAGGATAAGGGAAGCCGTGCCAATGCATGTTAGATGTTACGAGTAGGATAGTTTCACGATAGGAATTATAATCAAATAATATAATTGTTGTTTCGGTTGAATGAGTGCACGCAGGAAACCTTACGCTTAGTTAATCCCCGACCTAGATCGAAAGATTGGTAGGGTAAGACTTATTTGATTGTAATAAGTAATTTCTTATTAGGATGAAAGTTAAGTAAGAAAGACCTTAGGACGACTTAAGATCGAAAGATATAGTCGGGTTTAAGGACCGAAAGGTGACAACCCAGTCCTTCCTATCAACGAACTAACCGCCCTAGTAACCCTAGTTGTAGACGACACGGTGGACCGAACCCCTTGGATGCTCCCCTCTTTCTCTGATTTAAATTTATTTTTCTCGCTTTTATTTCACTTTCCCTTACAATCTTATTTAGTTAATTAATTAAATCATAAAACCCCCAGATTTAGTTACCGACAGACAAAAACACATAGATAGAAAATAGCCTCCCTGTGGAGATCGATCCTACTTACCACTAGCTTCTGTTAGTAGTTTTAGGTTTATTTTTGGTACAGGAACGACACGTATCAATCATAAGCGAAGTAAACAGGAAAAGCAAATTTCATTTACCTCAGGGAGATCTCAATGGGGACTGAGAAGGAGAGGGACAAAATTTCAAGCGAGGTATCATCTGGACTCTTATCATGGCGGTACTATACCAAATCTGGCATACCCGGAATAAAGCTCGAATTGAGAATCTTATTGAGCATCCAAGCAGAATTGCAGAACGAATCGTGGAGATGATTAGATGCAGGATTAAAGGGCGAATTAAGTTACCCCTCACTCAGTTAGATCAGAAGTGGCATGATGAAATAGTGATGACGGGGTGATGGCAGACACAGGTCAGAGATGAATTTTGGAAGAGGAAGATGAAGAGCAAATCGCCCAAATCGGGATTATCTGGATTTGTTTAGTTTGAGATTGGAATGTCTGATAATCTGGGT
>JAGPOY010006032.1:0-10588 GCA_018983105.1 Silene uniflora
AATGTGACTGTATTTTCATACCTTCACATCTCTCAAACGTGTCCTATAGGTGTGACTTATAGGGACCAGTTGATCACCGCCATCCGTATGACAGTAACGTCAAACTTATCTAGCAAGCCAACCGTTACTGATAAACGTGGATCAACTGATAATAATACAATAGTATGCCCTTGTGTTCCTCTAAGAGATTTAATAAGTCAGTGCACTAACTGTAGAGGACACCAGCCCCAACAGTTTTATATGTTGACACAAGAGGAGAGGGTGCGTGGTGGGGATCGTATTCCTGAGTCCGTCCCTGAAGTTGCGAGTTTTAATGTCAATGCTGCACCGCGTTCAACACCCAAACCTTCTTCACAATTATCTCGTACCGAGCGTCAGCAACTTCATTGTAATCACTGCAATCGTAAAGGTCATGATCGAAGTATGTGCTTTGATCTCCTTGATGAAGTGTCGTCCCGGTGGTACGAATTGAAGGGCATTAAGCAGTCTAATCGTGGAGGCAATTGTAATACTACGGTTTTATGAGCCTAAGACCGAGCAGGTTGTCCTTAGAAGTTTTCTTGAGTTTTGTAACGTTTCAGAAGTTCCTGGAACAAAGTTAGTCGGCCGAGTCAAAGTGACTCGACCGAGCTGAAGGTAGCTCGGCCGAGCCACACCTGGCTCGACCGAGCCGACGGTCTGACGACTTAGAATTTCCGGTTTTATTCAATAAGTATAAAAGGGAGAGATCTTATTTTAAATCACTTTATTCTAATTCTAAAACCCTATTTCAAAAATCAAGACTACGTACTGCATCTCTCTCTTTCGTACTTGCATTGAAGATCGGATCTAGACCTATATCATAAAGGTAAGCATCGTATCGATTAAATAATTAACGCATAGTGCCTATAAAACCTAATCTACGATTAGGGGCAATATTAGGGTTATATTAATTATGTATATTGATTTACTAGGTGACGGATTCGTAAAGGGAGGATTCTGCGATTAATTTGCTAAGATTGCTAACTAGGATTTGCAAATAAGGTAGGTTAATCCTACTCAGTTGATTGTTGTTTGTGTAAGACTATCTTTTGTGTTCATATGTGTGTTTGTGGATGTTAATAATATTGATTGCGATTGTGATTATTGTGATGCTGAGTGGTCACTGTGAGAGGTGATCACGCCCATTGTCGCCTCACTGGTCTTCTCAGCCAGGAGGGATGTGCACATTAATGGCTTGGGTTTATTAGGTGGGCGGGCTGCGGTCTTCCCACTGGCGGCGAGGGTTACCTGTTGCGATGGGTAACCTGGCAGGGCTACAGGCTTCCGCGTGTAGTCGGTTCTGGTAGAGGAGAGGGAGACCGGAGATCACACTTGTTTGTGTTATTGAATTGCTTCCGCTTGTGTATATATATATATTGATTCTCTTACTTTTATCTTCAGTTGACTGACCCCGGTTGTTTGTCTTTGACCTGCTGTGATCCATTCGGGGATGGTGAGCAGCTGGTTTAGCAGGTAATGAGTTAATGGATGATGATGTGCTTCTGGGATGGGAAGAGTCGCCACCCGCTTAGACTAGCTTACCCGACATTAGTTTTATTAGTGTTATGAGACATTTATATTTCAGTATTATTGTTTATGAAACAGTTGTAAGACATCTCATATAGACTAAGAGAATAACATTTCTCAAAAGTTTTCCCTCCAAAAAGAATCTGCTTAAATAAGGAAACATGCAAGACTTTCTTTAAATAAATTATTGTGTTTATATTAAATCCTTTCATCACTATATTCCTCTTACTACTAAGAGAATAAAAATTCTCTTATTCCCTCCAAAATGCATCAAACTTAATAAGGAAACAATTGAAACTTTCTTTTAATAAATATTATCTCTTCCTTGAAATATAATCTTATCATAATTATAAATACTCTAATCTTTTAATTAAATTAAAAATTATGATTTTTTTCATTATAATAAAATAAAATTGGTATTAAACTATAGACTATATGATGCTAAATTTTTCACAATGCAATAATGATTACTTTAGAAAATAACTTAACACATATTTACTATTATGTTCTAACAAAAAAATTCATTTGATTGGAGAAAATTATAAAATGAAATCCGTAGTTTTATGATAAAAAAAGTACTTTCGTAAAAATACACATTTCATAACTTTACTCAATTCTCTTTCATAAGTTTTTCATTTTAATTTTTTTTATATCAAAATAAAATAGAGTGAAATATTAAATATTAATAAGGTGTCGATTTGAATAATATCCTAAAAATTAAATCTCTATATATACCACGCAGTGGCGCGGGATCTATACTAGTTAACTTTATACATTTTATAAAGGTACGAGTATTGTTTCTTTTGATATGTTCACTACCTCGGTTATGTCGAGATGGTAACGCTCCCATATGCTAGGGTAGTCCTCGGTAAAGGCACTCCGGTATATGAGGGTGTTACAAAGTGGTATCAGAGCAATGATCTTGGCACCTAAAATCAATGAACCAATGAACTTAGTGTGTCAATTAAAATGATCCCGGTTGGGAGTTGTTTGGAGCTACCGCAAGGGCTTGGGAGACGTCCTAAAGTCGCAAGATTGCCTTTGTGACTCCTAATCGTTCACCATGGGTAGATGGGATAGGATATTCTATGATATGTATGCTTGTGATATGAAATATGATGGCATGATTGACTGTTACAGGAAAATGTGATATGAATTACGTGGTATGTGATGGCATGATAATTGTTTATCGTCTATAACCGTATGATCTATGCTTATATGTTAAAACGCTAGCTCCGATATTAGTAAGCCATGTATAGTATAGCCATAGTTAGTAATCATGCGGGTAGATAACGTAACAGGCATGACTCGATCGAGCTGAGAGTGACTCGGCCGAGCTAAGGGTAGCTCGACCGAGCCATAGGTGACTCGACCGAGTGGGTAGTTTACAGACGATTACAGAAGTTTCTGTTTCAAAGATGCTCGGACGAGCTGTGAGTAGCTCGACCGAGCTGAAAGTAGCTCGACCGAGCTGGGGTCCCGTGTTCCATTCTGCCATATTCTGATATCGAACGAATCGACCGAGCTAGGTAGTAGCTCGATCGAGCCGAGATCAGCTCGGCCGAGCCACGTATAAGCTCGACCGAGCTAGCTCCTTGGGCGCTTAATTGTTTTGAGCCGTAGGCTATATGCTTACGTTTCTTTTCTTATATCAGCTCAAAATGCCGCCCAAAAGATTAGCTG
This sequence comes from Silene uniflora, assembly GCA_018983105.1. Lineage (NCBI taxonomy): Eukaryota > Viridiplantae > Streptophyta > Magnoliopsida > Caryophyllales > Caryophyllaceae > Silene > Silene uniflora. The sequence goes on from JAGPOY010006032.1 coordinate 3,232, forward strand.
CATATCTCAAAGCTCAAGACATGAGCATAGATCAGGCAGCCTGGATCCTCGAGCAACATGACGCTATGATGAAGGCTCTCAAGAATGCTAATCAGAACCGGGAGGTCGTAGTAGATGCTGCAAAGCTGAGCACCACTATCTCTCGCTTCAACCCAGCTATCTATGAGGGTACCGAATTACCTCATGTGCTCGATAACTAGCATCGGGAGATGGAGAACGTCTTGGCAGTGGTCAACTGTCCGGCGGAACACATGGTGGATCAAGCTGCGTTCTACCTGCGAGATGAAGCTGGAGCATGGTGGAATAGTGTCAAGGCGGATGCTCGTGAACAGTACGCAGGAGGTGTCGCTCCTTGGGAGGAATTCAAGGGTGCTATGAGGAAGAAGTTCCTTCCGGAACACTTGAAGGCTAAGATGAGGCTGGAATTCTCTAACTACCGCATGACGGAGTCAATGACTGTTGTGGAGTACTACAAGAGCTTCAACGAGCTGGCAAGGTACGCTGACGATATGGAACTCACTCCAACAGCCAAGGCTCTTCGCTTTGAACAAGGATTATCTCTGAAGATTATGGAGAAGATGCAGTCCGGGTCACTCACGACTCTGGCTGACTCATATGAGAGAGCGGGGAATGCTGAAAGGATGGTGGAAATGACCAAAGAAACTTGGGAAAAGCTGAATGAGAAGAGAAAAAGTGATAATGAGAATGGTGGGCAGTCAGGATTCAAACGGGGTAATTATCAGAACAAGAACTACTCCGAAGGATCTGGCTTTGGAAGTGCATCTTCATTTGGAGGGCAAGGTGGTCGCTCCAACAGCTTTAACCCGGGAGTGCAGTGCTTCGGTTGTGGAGGATTTGGGCACATGAAACATGAATGTGCCAGTCCTAACGCGTTCATTCCTCAGAGGCCACAACAACAGCAGTATCGTTTCACACCGACACCAAACCAGAGCATGGCAAGTAATCGGTTCACTACTTCGGGTTTCAATCAGGGTGGACAAGCCAATAGCCATAACAGCTACTTTAACCGTGGCAATGGTGGAAACTATCAGCGACAAGGAAGTGCTAACAACCAGAATACGGCTGCGAAACCGGCTACTTCGGCCAGCACAGTCCAGGGAAACGGGCAGAAGAACAGTGGCAAGCTGTTTATGATGGACAAGCAAGCAGGAGAGGATGATGCACAAGTCGTTACGGGTACTTTCCTTGTTAATTCTGTACCCACTTTTGTACTTTTCGATTCTGGAGCTTTGCATTCTTTTATTTCTAAGAGCCATGCTATAGCTTTAGGATTAGGGGAGTATAAACATGTAACCGACAATGTCTTTATACCTTCGGGGGAGTCAGTAGCTTGTGGGAAGTTATATCGGGATGTGTCATTTGTAATAGGGCAAGTTGACCTTCCAATTAATTTGCTAGAATTCCCTTTAGATGGCTTTGAGATAATAGCAGGAATGGACTGGTTAAGTAGATGTAAAGCTAGTATCGATTGCCATCAAAAGAAGGTAACTCTATGGGGTCTTAAGAAAACTAGAGTATCTTACAAGGGGTTTGTAGTCAAGCCCAAATCCAAGTGTATTGCAGTAATGACCTTAAAATCCTACTTGAGGAAGGGGTGTCGCATGATTCTATGTCATATCCGGGATACTGAAGCAACGATGCCAGAAGCAAAGGACATACCAGTAGTTTCGGAGTTCGAGGATATGTTCCCAGATGAGATTCCAGGATTACCACCAAGAAGAGACATCGATTTCAATGTAGAGATGAAACCTGGAACCGGACCTATCTCAAAGGCTCCGTACCGTATGACACCAAAAGAGCTGGACGAGTTGAAGAAACAACTAGATGATCTGCTAGAGAAGGGATACATTCAACCAAGTGTATCGCCTTGGGGTGCACCAGTGTTGTTCGTGAAGAAGAAAGACGGCTCTATGAGGTTGTGTATCGACTACAGAGAGCTGAATCATGTGACAGTTAAGAATAGGTATCCTTTACCTAGGATAGACGACCTATTTGATCAATTGAGTGGAGCTGGAGTTTTCTCTAAGATCGATTTGAGGTCGGGCTATCACCAACTGAGAATTCGAGAGGAGGACATACCAAAGACGGCTTTCAGGTCAAGGTATGGTCACTATGAGTATGTGGTGATGCCATTTGGACTAACTAACGCGCCAGCAGTATTCATAGACTTAATAAACCGCATATTCAGTCCATATCTGGATCAGTTTGTAGTCGTTTTCATCGATGACATACTGGTCTATTCCAAGAGTCGAGAGGAGCATGAGGAGCATCTAAGAGTGGTGTTGCAAACCTTGCGAGACCATCACTTGTTTGCAAAGATCTCAAAATGCGAGTTTTGGCTCGAGAAGGTGTCCTTCTTGGGACATATTATCTCAAAGAAGGGCGTTTCTGTTGACCCAGCAAAGATTGAAGCATTTTCTAAGTGGATAGCACCGAAGAATGTAGCAGAAATTCAAAGTTTCTTGGGGTTGGCCGGATACTACAGACGGTTCGTGAAGGATTTCTCAACTATCGCGAAACCAATGACGACATTAATGAGGAAGGAGACTCAATTTCACTGGGATGAGAGTTATGAGAGGGCGTTCCAAACCTTAAAGGAACGTCTGACCACAGCTCATATCCTAGCCAGAAGGGGGTGAGAATTTTGAAGTATATACAGATGCATCGAAAAATGGATTGGGGTGTGTGCTTATGAAGAACGGAAAGGTTATTGCATATGCCTTGAGACAGCTGAAACCATATGAGGAGAATTACCCAACACATGATATGGAGCTGGGTGCAGTAGTGTATGCCTTAAAGATCTGGAGACATTACCTATATGGAGCAACTTTTAAGGTATTTTCGGATCATAAAGGTCTCAAGTTTATACACACACAGAAGGAGTTGAACATGAGGCAGCGGCGGTGGATGGAGCTCATTGGAGATTATGACATGAAGATAGACTACCTGGAAGGGAAAGCTAATGTAGTTGCAGTTGCATTGAGCAGGAAGAGTGTACATGCATTGTGTACATCCTTGTCCTTGATGCAACTGAAGAATGAGATGAATAAGATGGGGATTTTCATGATTCGCAAGGGTGATGAGGTTCGTACTTTGACATTAGAAATATATTTCTATACCGAACTAAAACAAAAGCAATTCCTTGATCCCAAGATTCAGGGGTGAAGAGATAAGATCGGAGTGGCAAACATGACCAGATTTTCCTTCATTCAGATGGGAGTGTAAGGTTTGATGGTAGATGGTGTGTACCAGCCGATGAAGACATGAGAGAGATAATTATGAAGGAGGCTCACTGTACACCCTATTCTATACATCCGGGAGGAGATAAGCTCTATAAGGATTTAAAGAAGACTTTCTGGTGGCTAGGAATGAAGAAGGATGTTGCGGAGTTCGTGCTAGGTGTTTGACTTGCCAAAGGGTCAAAGGAGAACAAAGAAGACCACAAGGTAAGATTCAATCACTCGATGGACCTGAATGGAAATGAGAGTCAATATCCATGGAATTTATCGTGGGATTACCGCGTACAGTGCAAGGTAATAACATGATTTGGGTGATCGTGGATCGTTTGACTAAAGCAACTCATTTCATTCCAATGAAAGACACTTGGAGCAAGCTTCAGTTAGCAAATGGCTATTGCAAGAATGTAGTAAGATTACATGGAGTGCCTAAAGACATAGTCTCGGATCGTGATGCGCAATTCATCTCACGATTCTGGCAGGAGCTACAAGAATTAATGGGCGCTACATTGAAGATGAGTACCGCATTTCACCCAGTCACAGATGGACAAACGGAGAGAACTATCAAGACCTTAGAGGACATGCTAAGGGCGTGTGTCATGGAGTTCGGAGGCAGCTGGGACGATCGCTTGGATTTGATTGAATTCTCATATAATAACAGCTATCATACCAGTATTGGCATGACACCTTTCGAAGCACTATATGGTAGGAAGTGTCGAAGTCCAATATGTTGGGATGATAGTGCTGAAGCATCAGTTTTGGGACCTGAGTTAGTGCAAGAGATGGTCGAACATGTGAAGATGATTCGACAGAAGATGAAGGCAGCTGTGAGAGGTGATCACGCCCATTGTCGCCTCGCTGGTCTTCTCAGCCAGGAGGGATGTGCACATTAATGGCTTGGGATTATTAGGTGGGTGGGCTGCGGTCTTTCCACTGGCGGCGAGGGTTACTGATGTGACCATAATAGTTGTACTTTTAACCCTTTAACGAACCTATTTTCACATGCTTTTACGCACTTATTAGGGTCCTTTCATGCTCTTTAGCTTCCTATTTGCTTTTCTATTGGGTTTTGGCTTGCTTGTAGGCGGAGGAGCTAAATTGCGCATAAATGGAGCATTTCGGAGCTAAAATGACGATATCGAAGGACCAAGCATGTAAAGGAGACGTAACCAAAGGCCTAAGTCAAGAAATAAAGCTAGGTAGAGTAGCCCCCACGGGTTTCGGGACAGAAACGAGAAAAAGTGGGCGAGATTGTGACACCCTCGATTGTTGCGGAAAAATAAACACATAATTCTAGAGAAAAACTGCGTGGATATGTTTGTAATAGGTTCGTTTGGGTAAAAACCTGTAATTTTTGAAACCTGAACCTGTTATAAATATATCCCACTTGGAAGGTGTCAAACATACATGGTCTTAACGAAAGTTTTGTGACATTAAAAGTTGCGAATTTAACGTGATACAAACAAGTGTATAAGAAGGGAGACATATGTCCCTTAAAAATGTTTACAACACAATAAAATAGTCCAGAAGTCTCAAAGAGAGATAGGATCTAAGAAGGTCCCAAGGTACTTTGCTCGCTAGCTCGTCTGAATACCCCAATAGATGCCTCACAAACCTGTCATTCACATTTTATACAAATACGAAAGCCACAGCCAGTGGGGAGTAACTCCGAGTTCTCCCAGCCACGAAATGTCATAAATAATATAACATGAAAACATAAGAATATGGATATGATCAACACATAGCCTTAGCATATGAATACTAGACCAATATGTTTTTCATGTGAACTAACATACAGCTACACATAATCCTAGCATGTGAATACTAGACCGACTCATACTGTGCTAGCATGTGAATCACATAACACTTAAGAATCCAAACTCTATCAAGCATAGCCGGCTTGCATCTCACCTTCTATAATTCATAGAATCACCAAACAAGAAAGGACAATATGTCAGAAACAGGCATAAGTTCTTAGTACCGTCAATAGTCACTTTGATAACTCGAGTCTATACAACGAGGTAAGGTAAACACCCTAGTCCTAAACCTGCGCAGACCTAGAGACATGCGGAAAACTACCGCATCCAAGACCCATGAATACCACATGAGTACACCTAAGGAATCCACCAAAGGGTTGGCTAGTACTTAAGCTGACCACATATTTCGATAGAGTCGCCTATCCATATACGTCAGGAGGTCATGCCCTAACTTTGATGTAACTCCCACCAAGCTAACACACAAAGGCTATTAAGCAGTGAACATACACTCGTTAAAGACTATAAGGGCCTATCTATGACGATGGTCTAAGAACCAACACCACACAAACAAGTGGGACACCCGTTTTAAAAAGTAAACAAGGCAAGGAGTCCAAACTTGCAACATATATAGTCATACTTCCAATTAAGAACCCTAGGATAAACATCCTAGCATGTGAAGGATTTCAAGTATCTATATTCATTCGATAATCCAACAATATCCACCATTTCAATGGTAACTCAAACTTAGCTATCATTAATATGATAAATCAAGAGAACAAGCTAACTTGGCGAAAAGGGCAAAGACTTAACTTTAAAGGCAACCAATTCATCCAATTCATCCAACATTCAACATGTGAAAAGATAATCTTACCAAAAGACAAACCCTCGACCCAAGTCCCGCGACGGGTCATCGGTCAAATCGAGGCTGACCGGTTTTATAACCTAGTTTGACCAAACTCATTTGGTCAAACTGGCCCAGCTCAGAGTCTTGGCCTATTTCAGCCCAACAACACAGAATTTATCACAATACTATTTTTATGTCATTTCTAACTTTTGTCATGTGAAACGATAGTCATAAATAAAAACATGTCGGCTTACAAAATAATTAATTCAACGGATAAACTTCTGTAAATAATTTCTCACAAGGTCAAAAATCGTCATACTTTAATTATACATCAACAACAAACCCAAATACCGCGCGAACAACCCAAAACCCGACTCAACCAAACCGGCCGGACCCGGGCCGAGACCCAGCGGGCCTGACCGGGCCTGGCCAGGTCTGGTTGGGCCTGTTTCGAGCCCATTTCACGGATGAAAAATCCGTCTTTTCGTCAAAAATCCATCTTTCTACATTCAACTTCCGTTTTACGCAAGAACAACAATTTTCCAAGGCTTATTTAGCAAATATAAGGTATAAGAGGGTAAATTTACACTAGCATAAATCCATGTAAACAATCAAAATCCGGAAAACACATAATACACACATCAAATATAACATTTAATCGTCGAGTCACTCGTAATAGTTACCTTAAGCTAGCATAAAATCAAAATAACTTGAGAAAGCTTCATTAAATTGACTCTACTCTTCTTCTTCCGCTACAAACACGTTCCCTAATTCATCTTCATACTCAATACCTATAAGAAAACACAAAAAACGAAATTATAAGCTTAAAAATCGAAACCCTAGAAAATTTGTCTTAAAACAAATTTGGGGGAAATGAAAACTAATCATACCATTAGATGGGGGATGATTAGAGGATTCCAAAACTATAAAATTTATGAAATTTGGTTAAGAATTGAAGATTTTATTAAGGATTTAGTGAAAGGAAGAGGATTTGGGTTAGGTTTTTAGGGTTGGTAGGATGAATAGAGAGATAAGGGATATTGGAGAAAATGAAAAATGAAATGAGGAGAGAGAGAGGGTTCACACGGTTAGGGGGAGGTCTTTGGGCAAGATCAATTGTTTACATTTGAGGTTCGTTTCGTCGGGAATCGGAAATATTCAACGGTCGTCATTTCAGAGGGTGTAGAAGCTTTTAGACACATCTTTACTAAAAGTTTAAGTACCCATACGCCCTATGGCAAAATCATTTAACACGACGAACATTAGAAATGGAAAAACTGAATTTTTACGTCTTTCGTCAGAAATTGGTTTTATCAAAGTAAAATGTTAAATAATAGTTTGAAATACTTTTAAACATTTCTAAATCATCTCAAATAATTACATTACTTCAAAATAAAATAAAATTATATTTTATCAATTTATTATTATTTCAAATTAATTAATTATTAAACTAAATATAGATTAAAATATTATTTTTGAAGTATAATAAAGGTCTCCAA
>JAGPOY010006033.1:0-10588 GCA_018983105.1 Silene uniflora
GGACGGATAAATGTGATAGCGTTGTAGGTTGGTGGTTTTCTGGGAAATTGGTGTTTGATGTTTAGGAGGTTGAAGTACAGGAAAATTTGAGTGAATGAATTTTTTGACATCAAGGAAGAATGATCTTAATCAATTGACAACAACTAAAGGGAAGGGTGAAGGAACTAAATCACTGGTTGTATTAGTAGCATTAGAAAGTCACTGGTTTTCATTCAACTAAATGAATTAATTGGGTAAGATGACATTAATGACATATTGTTTTTATGGTTAATAGGAGGAAGGAGGAGTAAAAGAAATGGAGGAAAATGGATGTACATGAATTTGTCAAATGAGTCACCAAGTTAACAGCGGCCACCAATTTAACGGTCAAATTTGACGGATTGCAAATTTAAGGTCATGTTCACTAGTTTATATAGAGTACAGGGTTACCACTGCAAGTTTAATTAAATAGAGGGTTACCTTATAGGAATCGAAAAAACTCGGGGTTACCTTGTAGAAAATCCCTATAATTAATCATATGAATTGTTAAGTAATTATAATTACTATTTATTTAGGTGACGGGATTGTGAAGGATTTATAATCGAATTCGTCTGCTTTATAATTTGAGCTGCTTAATTGGATTTGCTGAAAAGGTAGGAAACTACTCAATCGAATGTTATTCTTATTGTCGTATTTCTTGTTTGGCATATTAAGTTAAATGGATTGGATGTAGCTTAATTGATTATTCTTATGAGCTCTTATATTTTTGGAATTATTATTGTATGTCAATATTATTGTATGTTGTGGAGTTGGAAGTTATTATCTAGCGTGAGATGAGGTGAGTATTGTATAGGCCAGGTACGGGGATGCGGAAGGGCCGTGGACCTGAGGCGGGACTGTGTGTCTTGGAGTGGACTGTGTGTCCAGGGGTATCCAGACTGTGTGTCTGAGGCGGGACTGTGTGTCCAGAAGACTGTGTGTCTTGGTGTGGACTGTGTGTCCCGTAGTGGTTGTATGCCGTGATGAGATGGATGGTGTGAAGGATGGTTTACTATGTAAAATTATATTACTCGTCGTTTGCAGGTTTTGCCATTTTATACATTGTTTAGTTTTCCTACTCAGCTCACGCTGACCGTGTATTCGTTAAACACCTGTGATGAACCATTGTTGGGGAGCAGACTCTATTTCAGGTACTTGAGACAGTTGAGTCGGGAGCATGGAGTATGTGAGAAGTGGACGATGGCCTAGATGTCTAGCTGACTTAATTAGTTTATCACATTTAATTTTATAAGTTTTATTTCCGCTGCGAGTTTGTAACTTATTCTTTCTCGAGTTTTTGTTTGAACGATTTTGTAAAGCAGTTATTCACTTTAAGTTTAATTTAAAGTACTTTGGTTTGTTAACTTTGTATTCACTATCTCGGGATGGTAACAGTCTCATTTATCTAGGAAGGCCTAGTTAAGGCTCTTGGATAAATGAGGGTGTTACAAGCCCCTGTATATGTTTTGTGAGATTTCTTGGTTGGCTAGGATCCCCAGCCGGTGGGCCGGCTACCGGACCCTAGGCCGGCCGGGAACCCCCTGATGTGTTTTCCTCTTCTTATTACTTCTATTCATAACCTCTTTTGCAAATATCTTTCACATGATTATTAAATAACGAATATATGAATTGTTTACGTTTTGACCATGCATATATCATTGTTCTTATGTGTGACTCATGCGTGATGTATACTTGTTGTGACGACTTGACATTCCTTATTTCCTTTTCGGACCTTTGGTTACTAGTATATGCCATGTTGCCGTATTTGGATACCCTTCCGCCTTTTATCGGACCTTTGGTTACTAGTATGTGCCATGTTGCCGATTAGAGGTTACTTGGCCTTTGGTTACTAGTATGTGCCATGTATCGAGTCTTGGATACGATTAGTTATCGTATGTCAAATCGGGTAATGTTACCTCCCGAGAATCTGGCCAGGTTTAGATTAGGACCGTATTATGATCGTCGTCATACCAAAGAGGTTGGTGTCTAGGATGTTGTCTTGTTTAGTCTATACTTGTCTTTAACATGCACTTGTCATACGAGTCAAGGTGAGAATGAGTTGTTGTATCCTCCTTACCTTATGTACGCATATTGTGATTTCTTATCATGTTACATCTTCGTATGCTAACCATTACATCATGTTATTTCATCCTTATGCTTTAATCATGCTTGATTATTATGTTTCCTTTCAAGTTCTTGTTTATGTGTCTTTCGACAAAATGTGGCTGGGAGAACCTTGAGTTACTCCCCACTGACTGTGGCGTTCATGTTTACATGAATGACAGGTTTTAGTGATGCATTGATGGGGGTGAAGACACGTGTGAGACTACTGTGAGCTAGCGAGCATCTCGACCTTTAGCTTTATATCTTTCGTTTAGACTCACCTTTTGTACATGTATTCGTGGGATATCTTTTCCCCATTCGACTTTTATTGTTGTATGACTTTACATTTTCCGTATGTTAGATAGTAAACCCGCACTTGAACTTAAGTATGAAAAGTTTTTAAAAATCTACGAATTTTCCACTACTTTTACTCATTTATTTTCCGCACTAGACCGTGGGGTTTACACTGTTTGCATGCCGGAGTCACGCTTCTTGAACATGTTTGTGCTACCCTTTAAGGAAGTCCATGAGGTTTATGCCAAGCACACAGGTTGCTGGAGATGTTGAAGCTAAAAACAGTAGAGAAAATTTCCTAGTTACTATTGAAACAACTACCGGATCCCTTGAGGCATTGGGGTTTGTTAATTTTGTTATTTTATTATTGAAGCAATCTGTTCTTTTTAGTGATGCAGCCCTAAGAAGAGTATACAACATCAATTGTTAGGTGCAGGACTGTAACTCTATCTCATTTATCTTTGTATTTCCATATTTGTCGTTGTATTGATAAAACTCAAAACAATTATTTATCCTTTTGTCCTTTTGGAATGGTATATTATACTATTCTTTGATATGTATTGTGAAGGAATAAAGCAAAGCGAGACACTACATTGCTTTTGCTTCTTTTTATCGTGAAGTAATGATCAATCAATGCAGTTCTCTCCACATATAATTATGGATCATATGGAAACTATGTCTAGGTATTGTTACTACTAGGAGCCTGTGTACATCAGACCCATATGACCTCGCCATTTGCCGGAGCCTTCAAGGTGTTGACGCAATATGTTGCAGGAGGTAATATATATGTATTGATAGAAAAAGAATCTCTACTTTACTGAAAGTTAGAAGAGTTTTTGGAGAAATCTTAAGTCTGATACTGGTTCTTGCTTAGTCTTCTGAATTCAAAAAAAGTGCTATGCTTATTGTTTTACCAGTTAAATATGTCTTTACTGTCTTCTGTCTAACACTGCCTCTTGGGACTCTGTGGCTTTTTTTTCCACTCCCTCATTAGTTTCGTTTTTCTAAGTAAGAATGAGTTAGGAACTAGATCATGTATCTGTTATACATCATTATGTCGATAGTCTTAACTGGTTGAAACCTTTCATTATCCGTGGAGCGTGAAATGAACAGGAGTTTACTTTATCACAGAAATGGTTAGGAGCTTGCTTTCTGAACCTTACTCTCATTAAAGGTGTAAAGTGTCGCATAGTGTTTTAGTACTTGACCTGGTAGTTAACCTGCAAGTTAGTTCTGTATTTAGGTTGTCACTCTTCTCGAGCTGTATCTCTTTTCATTACGGCTTATTTATTATTTGTTTGGCTGGTTTTTTCTTGTTTCATTCTACTTCTTTTGCTGGCTACAGAAGCTTTTGTGTTGGAGAAGTTCGTTCTACCACTGAGACCGAGAAGTACATGACAAGTTAGTGGGAAGTGTATAGAAAAACACGAAATTGACGCTTCTGTGTTTTAAGCAGGCAAGAAAATTCCTCTCATTTTTTCCCGAAACTCTGTGCTGATTGCGTGTTGTGACTACTGCTTACATTTTCAACCAAAGAACCAGTGCTTAGCATGCTCAGTTTTAAAGGAATACTGTGTACCATATATGCAACCTAAACTTTGCATAATCCAATTCTGATCTTTTTGCAAGTCGTCAGTTTCTTTGTGTTAATTGTCATCGTAATCTGTTATTTTTTACTTTTGGAATAAGACAGGAAGTTGAAGAGACAAAACGTATTTGTTGGTGATCATGAAGAACATTGTTTCTCTCTAGCATCGGAGAATGCCTTGGTGAGCACTGGAATAGCTCATATTGTATATGCAGCATATGATGCTTTTGCGTTGCCCGTTGCAGTTTCTTCCCAGCCTGCTTATATCTGTCGGATTTCCCCTTTTTTCTTTTGCATGAGTTGCATTACCAATGATCAATCTCTTCCCTTCTTATCTTCAACGCCTTCTTTTCATTTTATAGCCTCACAAACCAGGCAGCTGTCTCTCGCGCTTCATCATCGGCTCTTTATCCTCCTCACATTTCTAGATCATTTATTTGATTTTGCCGCAGGAGTTCGAGACGAGGGAGTAGGGACACACTGAAGGTGGCCTTGTGGACCTTTTTTAGATTGCGGCTGTAGACTTGTTGGTTTAGCACACCGTGTCTTCGAAACTATGAGCATGGCGGATTGGCGGGGATTCTTGTTAGTCTTTCTACAGTTTTACATGGTAATTAAGGTGTGAAGGAAATGCTAAGACGAGCTTTCAGCGATACAACCAACGTTCTGTAGACATAGGCGCTGTTTGGTAAACAGCATGTTGGCCAATTTTTAGCATATTCAAGGGTTTTAGCATGTTTGACCAGTCAATATGCTAATTTTAGTGTTTGGTAAACAACATATTGAAACAGCATATTTGGGTCAATATGTTGTTTTACAATATGCTGCTTACCCTAGCATATTGGTTAGCATATTGTAAAATAGGAAATTTTTATCCATTTTACAAAGAAAACTAACAATCTACTAATCGTAATCTGCCAATTAGCAAACACTCAAATTAATTCTGTTAATTATAATATGCTAGTCAAACCTTCTGATAAAATATGTCATTTATAATCTGCTTTTGCAATCTACTTATGTAATCTGCTGTTTACCAAACAGGATCTAGTCTTGTGTTTATAGATGGAAATTCAATTTTTTTGGTTATGTTGATAGCTAAAACATGAATATTATCGCTAAAACACACTCTATTTTTGTATATGTGATTTTTGGGTATGTTGATCGGGTTATTTAGGGTCAAGACTCGTGCGGGTCGGGTTATTTTGAGTCCGAGTCATTTTCGGGTTAATGATATAGAGAGAGAGAAAAAAAGTTATTAACTAAATTTAGTTTTCATATTTGATTCTTTTATTTAAATGTAAATAACATTTAATGTGCTCATTTTAGCTCTTTTTGTTCGATTAAAGTTAAGTAATACTTTAGATCTCGTGCAATGGTTTCGCGGTATACATTAGTAGTATTATTTATGGAATTCAGATTGACAATTTATTTATTTTCCAGTTTTCTCATCATTTTTTTGATTTGAGGAATAAAAATTAAAATTATAAGAAGTAATGAAACGAGTATTTTTTTTGAAAGCTTATTTTATGTATCAAGAAATAAATAATGTTTAGCCGATGTACTACTAGTTTGGATGTACCTACATATCATATTTTTTTTATTTTTTTAATGTACCACTATTTTCCTACTGGTCAATTTATTCTTGTGGGTCCATTTAAGCTAGTAGCTTAATGAAGCTACTAGCCCAAACTAAGCTAGTTTATTTGGAAGCCTCCAATGGTTGAGCTATTAGCTTACAATTTTTTAAAATTGCAAGCAAGTCTTTTTTTTATCATAAGAAAAGTCAATAAAATTTGAGTTATTCTACATGGTAACCTTGTGTTTTTTAAAATTCTAGCTGGTAACCCTCCGTTTTTCAACCACCCGCATGGTAACCCTGACCTTATCAAAAAAAGTTCTCCGTGACCATCAACTTTTATTCCGTTAAAAAAACTCCGTTAGTTTGCATGTTGAATGTGACTTGGCTTGTTTTTTAGACTTCAAATGCTTAAATGGACAAGTAACTATAGTCTTCTCAACTCAATTAAATAAATAAATCCCAAACTTTCCTAACAAGTAATTTTATTTTAGGTGTGGTAAGAGTATAATTCATAATACTTTTATTATCGTTATTATTATTATCATCATTTTTATTGCTTAACAAGGAATATTAAAGTAGTAAATATACCGAAACACATCTTACCTTTGAAGTCTAACAAATAAGCACAGTCCCAATAAATATGTAAACTAACGGAGCATTTTAACGGAAGAAGAGATCGAGGGTCATGGAGAACTTTTTTTGACAAGTTCAGGGTTACCATGTGGGTGGTTGAAAAACGAAGTGTTACCATGTAGAATTCAAAACAATACAGGGTTACCATGTAGAAAAACCCATAAATTTTATCATAAAGTTCTTTTAAAAAAAATTCAGATGTAGTTCTTATGAATTTCGCATCTCGGGTCAATATTTTCACAATCTCAATCGGACTACTTTCACCGGGTCTAGGTAATTATCTATCCCCATTTTGATGTTGCCCTAATACAGCCGTCGAAAATATCGCCCTTTGCCTTGAATTTGTCTCTCCATTTACAAAATTTTAATTCAATTTCATCTGCAACGAAAGCAAGATGCAGTGCTTGAGATTTGTTGTTGACAGAAGATACAATTTCATCCATGATTTCCAACGTCTTCTTCTCTACTCAACATCATCATCATCAACAACTTCTTCAAATCCAACACATTGTTTTGCAGATTACTTGGTTGATTCTCTGGGTTTCTCTCATCAACAAGCTCTCTCAGTTTCGACAAAGCTCTTTAAACGCAAGAAGGTGAATGATTCTCGTTTCACTGAAACTGCAAATTCTGTTGTTAATTTGTTTAAAAAATATGGTTTTGATGAAACCCTTCTCAGAAAAATTGTGTCTAAACAGCCTCGATTGTTGTCTTGTAATGCCGAGTCAACTTTAATCCCCAAATTCAATTTTTTTCAAGAACAAGGGTTTTCTCAGTCTGATATAATCCGGGTTATTTCTGCAAATCCCCTTATTTTAAATTTCGGGATGGATTCTTCTATCTTGCCGGCATTCCGAATTTTGAGGCAAGTTATGGGTTGTGATAGTGATGTTATTAGAGTTCTTTCGAGATCGGGGATGAGAGGTTTTTGCACGATAGTAGAGAATTTGTTGCCTAATGTTGATTTGTTGCGTAGCTATGGAATCCCCATTGAATCAATCAGGAAACACTTACTTTGGCAGCCAGGAAATTATATGCAAAATTCACAAGTATTTAAGGATGTAACGATGAGGGTTGAAGAGAAGTTAGGAATCACTCGAGATTCTACGGTGTTCCTGTATGGCATTGACTTGATATGTGGATATAGTGAGGAGACTCTTTTGTCAAAGTCTCAAATATTTAAGAGTTTTGGATGGACTCAATCTCAGATCGAGACATTTATGATGAAAAATGCAAGTTGCTTTGTGTACTCTGATGAACGAATTAAAAAAAGGTTGGATTTTCTGATGAACGAGTTGCAACTCGAGCCTGCTTGTTTGATATCTCAGTCCAGCTTCTTTACTTGCAGTCTGGAGAAAAGAATAGTGCCTAGACATAAGATAATGCTGATTCTGAAGGAGAAGGGTTTATTGAACAATATTCCTTCTTTATATAAAGCCATTACATTGTCTGAGCCTCTCTTCTTGACAAGGTTTGTGCTGCCGTTTAAGGAAGTTCATGGAGTTTATGAAAAGCTCACCGGTCGTAGTTTGAAGATGTTGAGCTAAGACAGTACACTCATCAGTTCCTGAAACAACTTTTTACGGCAATGCTTGTGGTTTCCAACTTGCAGGATACTAGCCCTTAGAAAAGTGCACCTATTCTCCCTTTGACCCAACAGTAAGCTTCATACTTACCTTGTTGGACAGCCCAAATATAACTTCGAGCTTGGAATCTATCTTTGCCTTTAGTATGTGTTCATCGTAATTTTAGACCCCATATTTCCCCTCATAATTGTCTCTTTTAATTACTGTCCAATGAAGAAGGAAGTTGGTTGTTGGCACAAGAAGTGCAATTCATTGCTGGATATGTAACTATGTCGCACTTTTCTTTTTCGTTTCCTACTTATGGTGATTTAGCATAAGGCTTGCAGTAGTGACTACTGACTAGTGAGTAGTTTATGTAACATTTGAGGTAAAAACATTCCTTAGCATATGTAACATTCACATTATGCCGCTAGTGTCTAACGTTGATGCTTACTGCTCCATAGTATTTTATACTCTCTATTTAGCTGCCTTTTTCTAAGTAAGAACGTGCCAAGGAACTAGGGCATGCAGCAGTTACTTTAAATATTCTATTGATAGTTTGTAGGTGTTCAAAACTTTTGGTGTTTGTGGAGGCTTGCTTTGTCAACCTTCCCGTCATTTAAGGCCTCAAGGGTCACAGTTTTGTAGATTACTTCACCTGGTACTTCAGTAATTAGGATGCAACCCTCAAGTTCGTTTACTGTAAAATAAAGAAAGCTATTGTGACCAAAGTCTGCCT
This sequence comes from Silene uniflora, assembly GCA_018983105.1. Classification (NCBI taxonomy): domain Eukaryota; kingdom Viridiplantae; phylum Streptophyta; class Magnoliopsida; order Caryophyllales; family Caryophyllaceae; genus Silene; species Silene uniflora. The sequence goes on from JAGPOY010006033.1 coordinate 8,520, forward strand.
GAGCAATTCATCTTCATATAATATTGTTCGCAAATTGCATAGGGATATCGGATAATATTGAACTAGGATGAGTAAATGGTAAGGGGATATTGGCTGGGCGTACAGATCACAAGACATGATACCAAATTGTATGGAGATAAATCCTTCATATACTGGTTATCTGTCCCCTCGATGTTATCTGCTCTCATCTCAGTTTATTTATAGTTCGTTTGCTGGCTACAGAAGAGGTTTTGTGTTGGAGAAGTTCATTCTACCACTTAGACCAGTAAAATATATGATAATAGTTGAAACCGTCTGCCTGAGATACAAACCACAGGGAAGTAGATAAGCTCATTTCTCAAGATGAATCGGACTCTTGGCTGCTGGGTGGTTGTAAGTATATAGAATTTACACGAATTTGATATTTGTGTTACTTAAGCCGTCAGTAAATTTCCTTCTCTCATTTTTTCCGGAACTTCTTGTGCTGATTGCGTGTTGTTGTGACTACTGCTTAGATCTTCAGCTGAAGAATCAGTACTTCGCAGTAAGTTAGCATGTTCATTTTTTGAAAGCTGTGTATCATTTACAACGTGGATTTCTATATATGTACTGAAGAATCTAGCGGTTATATTTTATATTGTTGGTTCATTTCACACCATTTTTTTCATGTACAACAACGTTCATTTTTTATATATGTTGTTTGTTTCACGCCATTTTTATTTCCGGCTAGAGAAGAGATTATATGCTGAAATCTGTGCGGACGTCTTGCCTGATCGTCTTCGAGGTTATGACAATAATAGAGATCGTCTGACCGAGCTACCAACTCAAATATGAGCCAAGATACTCATTTAGAAGGATGGATTTGATCTCGTATGCTACTCTGCAATGGTAAGTGAACCGACTAAAACTTTACCAAAAATAACTTAAGTGAAGGAGAGCTGTCAAATTGAATCCTCTCGGTGTAGGGATATTTGCCCGCTGGAAGCCTGGAAGTAACCCGAGTATAAAGTTTTATTCTTTTATCTTATCTATACATTGTTTATTAGCGTCTTCTCTGAAAAGTATAGCTATTTTAGCATGTTTGTGCTGAGAATGAAAGGTTCAATATTGGTACTTTTCACATTTATACATCAAAAATTATGGTATTAGCTGAAATGTATTTTTTTTTTTTTTTTTTTTTGANAGGAAACTAGATTGATCCTCTAGAATAGGACCAACTTATCTCATCCTTTCGGATGGGCAAGGAGAGTGAGTGCCATTGGCTCTCAACCCACCTCGAAAGAATAGGACACGAGTGTCCTAGATTGGCCATAAAGTCCGCTACTTTATTAGCCTCACGAAAACAATGATTAAATTTAACTTCTTTGAATGAGGAAAGTGCAATTTTTATATCGGCAATAATAGAAGAAATTTCCCAAGGAACCTTCCAAGTCCCACGTATAGAATTAATGACACAAAGATTATCTCCTTCAATAGCTATAGACGTATATCCCAAATGTTTAGCTGCAATAATGCTTTCTCTAAGGGCCATAGCCTCAGCTAAGAGAACACTAACATTACCGCACGATTTAGCTCCTAATAGCAAAACTTTACCATGATGGTTTCTAATGCTGTAACCTAGTGCTGCATTATTATTATCGCGTTTAGATCCATCAAAGTTAATCTTTTTGAAGCCTTCCGGCGGTTTTTCCCAAACAATGTTGTCATTGCATTTTTTATGGCAATGTTCTCCACGGTTAAGACTCATATCTTGATTATCTAGGTCTCTAAACTTTAGGTCAAACCATGAGTAAAACGAGTTCAAAATAGCATGTGTAATCTTATCAACATCTATCAAAATATTCTCAAAAATAAACTTATTTCTGCTAAACCATACATTCCACCAAATAAAGGAGGTTTTAAGAAAGCAATTGGGGGAAACAGATTCTTTAAAGGCATTAATTTTTTCTACAAAGTTTAAATTTTGATCATTCGTCTGGCGATGGGAAAAGGAAACTAAATCACCAACTCCAACCGCTTGACAAATATTAAGCAGAACAGGACAGTGAAAGAAAAAGTGGTCTCGATCCTCTGTATGATGGTTACAAAGG
>JAGPOY010006034.1:0-10840 GCA_018983105.1 Silene uniflora
TCAGATTTATTACATTCTTTTACCAACAACATTATCTTAAGTTTCGCTTCGATTTCAAAATCGTTTTAATCTTTATTCTCGATTTAATTTTTAAGCTTTCTCTAAAAGTTTTCGTCTTATGTATTTTATTTTACTCCACTTTTGTTTTTTGTTCTTTCCTTTATATTTTCGCTTTTTGAGATCACCCATGGCGATTACAAAGGATGATCATGTCAGCCGACCCCAAACCATTTTGGGAATAGGGCTCTGACGTTGTTGTTGTATTCTTTTATTATTCTGGTGAACTAACTTAATTTTTGTTTATCGCGTCAAAATGCGTTGCTATTTAATCGAATTATCTGTCATGTAGTTGGAGGAATTTTGAGGCTTTTGTTTGAAGACAACTGTTACGTAATTAGAGACACTAATCTGTTACTCAATACTCAGTTTGATCTTCGTTGAACATTCAGCCTAACTAACTCAATTATTGTTTAATTTCTTAAAAAACGCGGTTTTGTGTATCATGAATCATGATGTAGTTGGAGGAATTTGAGGCTTTTGTTTGAACACAACTCCTATATAATTAGACATTATTGATTACTCAGTTTGATGATTTGATCTTTGTTGATCACTGAGCCTAACTAACTCAAATTATTGTTTAGTTGCGCTAAAAATGCGTTTTTTCTAAAGTCGTGTAGTTGGAGGAATTTCGAGGTTTTTGCTTGAAGACTACTGATATGTGGTTAGACACTAATTGATGACTCAGTGTGATCTTTGTTAATTACTCAGGCTAACTAACTCAATTTTTGTTTAATTGCGTTTAAAATGCGTTTTTTTTCATTGTCTTGTAGTTGGAGGAGTCTTGAGGTGTTTGTCTGAAGACAGTTCTGCTACGTAACTAGACGCTAATTGATTACTCAGTTTGATTTTCGTTAATTATTCAGCCTAATTAATTCATTTTTTGTTTAACAGCATATTTAAGTGCGGTTTTTATGGTCATGTAGTTGGAGAAATTTGAGATTTTTGCTTGAACACTACTGTTATGTAAATTAGACACTAGTTGATGACTCAGTTTGATCTTCATTAATTATTACTCCGCCTAACTAGCTCATAATTACTAATTTAAAATATAAGCTCTGATCTCCAGGCAGAAGCATCCCCGTCTCAGCGGCGCAATTTGTTGCAGGAATTATTTGCTGACGTGGCTTTGGAAGTTGACGATCGTGCCAAAGGTGATCCATCTCTTTATAAACTAAACCTTTTTTAGATGTATACTCTAAGATACCAGTTGATTTTTCATCAGAGCTGTTGCTTACTAGCTAAGTTTGATTATTGGAAGCTGAAATCAAATCGGCTATTCTTTGTTGTACTACTGCTCATAAAAGAAGAGTGACCATCTAAGATCATATGAGAAATATGGAAATTATTGTTAATGTAGTTGTGTTTCTTGATATATTGGTAAACATATGTGAAAATTATCTTAATGTAGTTGTGTTCCTTTGAGACTAGTCGAGTAAGCCACACATCAAGGAATCTTGCTCTCCATGCTTTTTAGCCCATGGGCGCACTCAATTTTATCTATTTAATCCTGCTTGAAATGGGTTAATGTATGTTGTGGGTGGTAAAAAATTGTTAATTGAGTTATTTAAGTTACAAGTTTACCTTCTTTGCATCATTTGGATAGTTCCACACTTACAATTCATTAGCTATCCATAATCTACTAGCATAGTCACATTGCAACAGCTGCTATAAAATCTCACTTCTCGCCAAACTAGGCACAATGGATTTGTAAAAAGACAATATGGACTAGATGTTTAGATGTGGTCTATGAAAAACTAATTAACCATTGTTAAGGTGAATTAGAGAAGATGAATATATGACAAATTAGAGAGAGATGGATTGAAAGTTATAAACTGAAATTATATTTCATGAACTTGTAAATGAATGCATTGTATCATGTGGAGATAGTTGATTATAACAACCTTATAACTACTTCTAACTAACCCCATTAAGACATGGGTAGTTATATAGGCTAACTAACTAGCTTATAGTCTACAGTCATAAACTGTTCCATTTAAAAACCAATTATGACTGCTGAAGATTTTTCTTTCCACTCGTTATAACTGATCCTTGCTGTGTGTACTTACGCAATCTATTTTTTTGCGTGGTGGAGGATTATAAGTATCTTGCCTTTCAGTCTTCTGCCAACTATGGACATTTTCTTCTTAGCATCAACATTAATGAGTCAGATGTATAATTACTAGTACGCATTCATACTGATAATTCGGATACATATATTCTTGCTGCCTCCGTTTGAGTCTGATCGGCATCTTGATGCAACATGAGTTGATGAAAAAGTCAAGAATAAGCTGTATAGACTTTCTTGTTTAGTTTCTTCTAAGATTGCCTTCAGAGTCCTGCATTCTAATTTTCTGTATTGGACTTGATGACAGATGTAATTCTCATCAGGGCTTCTGATGCTATAGCTCCTGTAGAAAACGGATCAAGAAATCGCCTATGCTTTTACGATGTACTTTCTGAACATTTTGTCCAGGTGCCAGAAGATGGTCAACCCATTCTTGATCTGATTGTGAAATTGTGGAGCCAGTCATTTGCATCTCACATATTTGCGTTGTTGTTCCACAAATGGGTATGTGAACATGTATTGCATATATTTTTTTTTTTCTGAACAATATCTCTCTGAGATTTTGAATCAATCTAGATTATGTTGCTGTTGCCTCCAAATAAGCCTGCGCAAACGCATGTAGCAACCTCTCGCTAAAACTGAGAGATTCATTTCAATTGTCCTTGACTAGCCTTTTCTGCTAAAGAATCAAAATCACATTGGTTGATGTTTCCTTGTGTGTGAGTGTGTGACAAGGACTTGGTTCTCTACTAACTCTATCGCATGGTGTTCATAGTTGATAGGAAAGCCTAGAAAAATGAGAGAGGCTGCTTTGCCATTTTCGTGTTCAAACAGTCTGTCCTGTGTATTGTAATCAGGGAACTTCTGTGTGATGCTTAATTTATTTTATTCGTATCTGCTGTTGAGCATTATTTGTGTTAAATTCTGCAGTTGTTTGAAATAAAAGTTGAGGACTCCGAAAAGCTTCTTCGGTATTCTTCTGCTCTTGTTCAGGGTTCCACAAATGTTTTTTGGTATGTATCTTCCATGGCTTGAACTAAACATGAAGGTCAATTAGTTTATTTGAGAACAGGCCAATAAGTTAGTGCTAGTGCAAGCTAGTGTGCAATCATTAATTAGTAAACAAGACATTTATTGCATGCAAGATTGCAAGAAAGTAAGATGCAAGCCACTTTTTTTTGTTCGTCATTAGTAAACAAGACAGTTTATTGCAGCGTACAGGAAGTAGAATGAACACCTCTGATGGGAACTTTGAAAACAACAAAATTCAATCACTTTGGAAATTAGAAAGCATTGATTTTGAATTTTCCTCTTTTTCTTGTAAAGATTTTTTAAATGCACGACACCATTTCCCATGTATTTTTGTCACCTTTTGATGTGTTCTGCAACAAGGAATTGATAGTGATTTCAATCTTCCTACTTACAAGAAATTTGATATCCAGGATTGATGTTCAGACCAACACCAGGCAATTTCAGTCACTGTTTTTTGTAAGTTTCTTTGCAATCTTGTACTGGTTCTTGCAGCGCTTTCATGTTCTGGGAGACTAATCCATCTTAACAGATTTATGATTTTCCTGCCACATTCAGTATCTTCTTGAAGATGTTGCACTTGACCAGTCACGCTCGACAAAACTTGTTATACAGGTGGGACGATGACCTTTGATCTCACATATGAAGCTTTTTCTACGAACTTTTATTGGCTAACTTGATTTCATAGATGGTTAAAACGCTGGCTTATGTGGATGTTATTATTCGTGCAATTTTCAGGCTCAGCGAGATTTGTTTCTTCTATTGTCCAGATTTATTTTCTTTTACAATGCAGGTAGTTTCATGGACTCTGAATGTTCTTTGTCATGTGGAGCTCTTGAATTTTGTTGTTGATGCTGTTGATGCTCCTTGCTCACAGTTGACGGGCTTGATAGCTTCCTGAACCATTTTCCTGCTTTTCCAACTTCCTTCTTAGTTGGTGGTCCGGCTGATATATTTGTGATCGAACTCACTGATCAGGTAAACAAGGCTGAGAAAACGCACAATAAAGTTTCTAATCTACACGTCTTCCTTTCGATATCTAATGTCCCCATTTGACTTTGATGTTCAACTATGACAATTGATCCTCTTCAAATATACATACAGCTACAATGTCAAAATTTTCAAGTTTCATTTATCAAAAAACTACTACTACTATATTTTTCAGAACATATAACTATTGTATATTGAGAAAAATAGGAGTCCAAGTTGACTACCAAAGTCAAAGGGTGACAATATAAGTGATATGTAGGTAGTAACATGCCAGATACTAAAGTAAGTTTTATTACCATTTGTCTGATTGTTCAGCTTCAGAAATTAAAGGTGGAGCCTGTGTTGCTGCATTATTTGTCTCAAATTAAGGTTCTTCAAGGTATACTACCTCTTTGCTTTTGTATGTTCCTCGAGACAGTATTTGGGTTGGTTTATGGGGCATTACGAAAGTACTCCGTATTTGCAAAAGCTGATTTTATTTTACTTTATCTAGGTCTGGAGCTTAGAATGACAACTAGTACACGGCTGAAGACTTGTTTGTACAGCTTTACATCTCCTGGAGGTCCAATGTATCCAACCAGGACTGTTCGCCATGCAGCTTGGGATGCTTTAGATGCACTTTTCCCTGTGAGTAGTTATGCCTTCTTGACTGCCTGAATTATGGAGTATATCAATTTAAGGATTTGGATTCTGAATCCAAGTTTTCCGTGAAGTTGCTACCCCTTTGTGGCTCTTTGCCACTTACTTCCATTTGTGTGTCTATGCGAGGTAGACGAGGAATGAAGGGTGGGAAACGTAGTATAGACTCGGGAGTCGGGACTTAGGTGGCTTCAGAAATGACCTGCAGTCTGTAGAGCTTTTTTTGACCAATTCCTGAGACTTGGGCTTTGGTCGCTTGGGGCAAGAGCAAATTGTCGTCAGTACAAGTGGATTATGTGTAGTTTGTTTTCTAGAACATGATAGGAAGTCTTGCAGTTACCGTAACAAAAGACGGGAATGTGAACGCATGTCAGTTGCATTAAAGTGATCATGTAGGGAGTCAGGGGCCGTGAGAAATTTAAAGTACCATAAATGGATGCTTCTTTCATAGGTTAGCTCATGAGGATAATCTTTAACTTCCCCTAAACCATGGCTGGAGCCTCTTACCTAGAGAGTGTAGGGCAGAAATGCGAAATGAGGTTGTCTGTATTTATAATTTGCTAATTCTGTATTTATAATTTCCATCGTCGCACTTTCCTGAGGTGTTGTCGTTTGAAGTTGTCTGTATTTATAATTTACTAATTCTGTTGATTGTACAGGTTGGGCAGTACCCTCGACATCTCATCAGTCTGTTTTTTCGGCTGATGTATCCATGGTATTGGCCGTCTTCTTGTTGGTATTTTATAGTAACCTGCATTAAGGCGATGTTTTACTCGTTGATAGGATTGATTGTCTCAAGTTGGGAGAAGCTAAAAGGACACAGAATGCCAAAGAGAGATATGTAGCTTTGTGTTGTTGCCTCAATGAATCTTGTTACAGGTTTGCTAGTCTTACAGATATTCGTGTTGTAACAAATGGGAGGAGCAATTTAGTGTGGTTTCTCCAAGTATAGTTCATGTGAAATTCCTTTTTTTTTTTTCTTGTTTGTCAGATGTTTAACGTGTATGTTCGTTTTTCTTAAGAGGGGAAAAAGGGTGTTTTTTTTGGTTTAAAACTATCTTTTTATCCAACATAATCATTTAGCAAGATGATTATTGTAAATAGGATGGCCCAAGTTTAAACTCGTATAAGTTCCGTCCAGTTAAACTTGTAAATAAATCAAGGAAGATGATAGGTTGTCGCGGTGAATGTCAAGTACCACTTTCTCGCATGCTCAAATATATACCCTCTCATCACCTCTACGGCCTCTTACATGCTCAATACAGGCATTACTGAATGGGGGGAGAGGCTTACGTAGGTCCGACATGACACGTCAGTTTGAAATTGGAATTACTGCTTAGTGCAATCTCACATTCTCACTTATACTCGAGTATATGATCAAAATAAAATGAAACCAATAGATATAGAATAGAGTAATTTTACTGCGATTCTCCATCAAATTAAAGTGGGAAAATAGCTTAGCAAGATCGGAGGGGAAGATGATGGATAAAAATGAAGCAGAAATGTGCTCGATGAAGATGATGGATAAAAATGAAATCATTGGTAAGCCCAAAAATGTGCTCGAAGAATCCCTCGGTACACAATTCATGTCCACCATCCAATCATCTTCTACCCAGTAGCACCACAGTGATCCTAAGGCAAATAGTAATACTGCTGTAGTATATTCACGATGCAGATATATCACAAAATGAGACTGCTCCCAGTGGAAGAAGAATAGCGCACACGGTTTAGTACTTTAGTGAGATACATAAAAAGTGTTCACACAGCCACTAATGCTAAGAAGAGGAATTTTACTACTTCATCCAGCTGAGGAAATAAACACAAGGAAAGAGCGTCGTGACAATCACTGGTTTCGGAACAAGAACAGAGTAATAGCATCAACCGGTGTTTTAGGCTTGATGATTATCACATGACAGGAGACAGATAGAGTGACCTACTTCACACGCAGGCGCTGCTGTCTCGTAAATGTTACATGAAAACCAGGTCTTGGACGTTGGGTACTGCTTCTCGATGTCCATAGTCAAACATATCCCATAAGGCTATAACTTTGAGACAATTATCAAACAATGGAAGTACAAAGGGATCTACAACTGAATAAGAAGATGGTTGTTCTATTAACCGATAATTATACTTCCAAGTCACAACCGCAAGATCAGAAGGTACAATACCCAAGCTTTCAGTACCAGGACCCATCTATGGCCAACTATCCGCCTCTGCTTACGAGATGATATAGATAGATATAAACAAAATAGTCGGAGTCGGAGTCAACGACACATTTGCGTAAGCATATGATAAAGACTTGGAGAGACCAAAGAGATATATAATCATGGTTCTTCACTCGTCGGTTTTCATTGGTTCCTCTGTTTTCACAGCTGCTGAGTGGTATTTTTCTAACTCAGCATCTAAATCCTCTGCAGATATCTTTTCATCACGGTCTCTTCCTCTTCCACGGCCTCTGCCAAAACTACGCCCACCGCGCGGACGTCCCATTGGACCTCCTCTCCCTCGTCCCCTGCGAGATTATAAAGTGAGATGAGCTACAGATTAGTATTTAAATGATATACTGCTAGAATAGAAATCTGCACTACAGTGTTTATACTTTATACTGAAGATGTACCATAAAAGTAGGACCTTGAACACATTAACCACGTATATAAGTCAGAAGCCAAACAAAACTTGCAGCATGATCAAATCTACGCTAAAGTCGATACTTCACAGTTTACATACAGACAACTTAATCCAGAAATGGGAAAGCTTAGATAAACGCTGAGTTTCTATCAATAGAAAACCCCCAGAAAAACGGACAACAGATGGATAACATCAAATTCAAAAATCACAGCTGTAAAGAATAGTTAGGTTTAAGGTATAACATATAAACAATACACTCCTTTGTATATCGTCATTGAGTTGCTGCTCACTCCTATACTTCCATGGTTCTGTTGCATTTGTTTAACAAATTTTTCACCGGATTCGACATATATAGCACAAGCATAACACCAATTTCACTTCTGAAATCTGACCCATATATATAATTTGTGGTAACAACCATTAAGTACTGATCTAATACAGCTAGATGAACATAGAGCCACTACGTGGGCTGCAAAGTGCAAAATAATATTCTCACGTTGCTCAGTGCTCACTCAGCTGCTCAGTAAGTTACATAAAAAAAATAGTAATACTCAAACAAAGGAAAAGATTTTGAAAAGTCTTTAAAGGAAACAAAAAGGGGCTCCACTGAGGAAGAGAACTTAATTCGAGGAACAGCTCATTGGTATGACAGGGTGCAGTATGACCGGCGGAGACCCGAAAAATGTAGAGCAGCTCTTTTAAGAACGAAGTATGTTAACAAACAAAAAAGTATGATTTTAAGATAAGAAATCTCTTACATTCTATCATATCCAAGTGGATTTCTAGGAAAACCATTAGAAGCTGGTGGTGGAGCTCCTGCACTGGAAATATTTGTGCCAACAATCTCGATTTTTATAGGTTTTCCATCAAGTTCGACATTGTTGTACCTCTTGACAGCGGCCAGAGCATCATTCCTCCTAGAGTAAACAACTTCGGCAGTTCCCTGATAGAAGTACCAGATCTCGATATCATCCAGAGAACCAAAGAACAACAAATCAATGAGAGTAGAAAGAATACGCTGAGTACCTTTGATCTCCCGCTTCTATCATAATGAACAGTGTAACGTTTCAGGTCACCGACCTCAGAAAAGAGCTCCTTCAAATAGATTACTGATGTCAGCAAACACATGTGACCAACATATAAATACACAATCAAATCAATCAGCCAAAGAAATTCTATACTAGTAACTTAGTAAGTGGAATGTCTAACTATACTTAGGTAGTTAGGTACAAACAATCATAAAACTCCCCCTACCCTCCAAAAAGAACAGTGTAACATCCTACATCTCCCCCTACCCTCCAAAAAGAAAGCGGTTTTACAACTCCATAAGAACGCAATCAAAATTATACTACAAGAACAAATTGCATATGCTAGAGTAGTATTCCATAACTGATTGTGCAATCACAGTAACCTAAAGCACAAAACAAATCCTCCTTGTATCCACGAATCCGACAAAGTAAAGATACTACAAATATACACCAGAAACGAGGTATGAGAGACAAATGCATTCACAAATTTGTAAACCTCTCATAACTAACAGCATATCAACTAGTAAAGAATTGATTTCAGGTGCTTAAACTAATTATTTTAGCTACTACTGACATCAACACAAAGTAAACTACACTTCTGATTACGGTAACAGCTCCCCCTAGTCCCTAGCTATTGCGGACAAAGAAAACGTAAAATCAAGCAAGCAGAGACTACAAAGTCCAAAGCTTGCTCCAATCAAGAATATAACTCAGATTCAAAGCTGAAACTATAATTATCACTCAGTTTCCTACAAAATTCAAGACAAAATAAACCTAAATTCCACATTACTAAAACTTCTTGCGTAAAGTCGACTCACACAAGAATTTGTAAATATTAGGTATTTCCAATAGGCTAATAGCATATAAACTTGCAGAGAATCGATTGCAGGTGCCTAATCTACTTCCTTTAGCTACTACTAAAGATCGATCAATTACTAATACAAATATCAAGACGCATTTAAAGAAACTACAAATATCCGCTATACAAATTTCTTGCATAAATCCGCTTTACACAAGAATTTGTAAGCTACAAAACTCTCAAGAGCTAAATTGTTTATACCTTAACATCATCAGTAGAAACACCGTAGTCCAAATTAGAAATGTAAAGCTTAGTTCCAGTCTCAATTGAAGATTCTCCTCCTCGTCTTCCGCCGCCTCCGCCGCCAGAACTTCCTCGATTTCCGAACATATCATGCTTCCATAAAGCATCCGGCGCCTTCAATTAATTCACAAATCGTGTAAATATTCGCTCTTTTAATAAACAAAGAGATAATGAATAAAACGATGAGAAATATACCTTAGGCATAGAGTAAGGTGCGGCGCGATTGGCGGCGCGATTATCAAAACGGCGAGGTGGAGCTGCGCCGGAGCGATGACGGTCGCCGGAGCGTGATGAAGAAGATGATTTGTTGCTCTTGATGAGGTCGTCGAGTGACATGTCTAAGTTGTTCGCCATTGTAGCTTAAGGAAGAAGCTTAGTAAGAGAAAATGAGAGGAGGTGGAGATCTAGGGTTGCGTTCGAAACTCTGGAAAGAGAGACTGATATGAATGAGAGAGTGAGTGGAAGGAGAGGAGGGAGACAATCAAATCAAGTTTCACTTCTTTATTCTGCATAATCATATAGGTGTAGCAAGTTTAGGTCCGGATCTGGAAAATGGTTCCAATGATCATATTTAGTTTGAACTAAACCCGAATCGAACTTATTTTAATTTTTAAGGTGGAGTCCTTGTCTCCTTGATCGTCATTTCTTGAGGTTTTGGTTTCGGTCTAACCCCATACAAAATGGCTTAATTTTAGTTCCGGCGGGATGAAACAAATCATGTTTTTCAAGATTACATATTACGGAGTATAATTTTACGAAATTTAATGGAATTTTACGTTCAAAAGGCATTATAATAAAACTCAATGTTAGTCATTATATATAAATTTAATAGTACTTTGATTAGTGAATTTATATTGTTCGATTCAATGCGGTATTGGACCAACACTCAACCCTATAAACAAAATTGTATGTCTATTTAACAATTTAACTTTAATATTGTCTTTCCATCCGAGAATCCGAGATACTTACAAAATATGTTATATTACACTGAAACAGTGAAACTCAAGACCTGATTTCAAGACAACCATCATCGTTAAATTGTCCTCATGAACTCATACTAAAATAGTGTAATTATTACTCCCTCCTATTCACTATAATTGTCCCTTTTGAGTTTGACACGGTACTTAAGGAAATTATTAGAATAAGAGTAAAAGAGTTTTGTGGGGTTGGTGATAAGAGAGAGGGATGAATTATTATGAGTTAAATAAGGAATTATGGAGCCAAAATATTAAAGAAAATAATAAAATAGGAGTAAAAGAGTTGCGTAGGGTTTGGTGAAAGGAGAGAGGGATGAATAAA
>JAGPOY010006036.1:0-10586 GCA_018983105.1 Silene uniflora
TAAATAGGTAGAGAATCATATGTAAAGGACGATTATTCATTCTCTCATCTTAGCATCTCAATTGTGTTGTAATTCCAGCATTATTAACCAAAGTCAATTGCTTTATTCTATTCAGAAAGTTAATAAACTCATTTCCCTTTTTACTTATTTCTTTTCATTTCACGTTCATAATCTTGAGCTAGATACCCCGTATTCACTCCTAATTAGTCAGATTCCGTCAGGCGAATTTAGGATAAAACACCTTCTACAATGGGTGTACCGGTGAGTCACGCCGAATCCTTGATTCCGCTAGCAATGGGAGATTTGATCAAATTGACACCACTCTTGCTCATTCTACGATAGAGTCCATGGCTATTCATGATGCCCAATATGCCAATTCTCGAAGTGTTCCTACCAAAGGTAATCACGATTCTTCCGATAATTCCGTTTTACTTGCTAAAGTGGCCATGCTTGAACAACAATTGAAGGAGGCTAGAGATTCTATTCCTAGCCAAGTCATGGTTTGTGACGGTTGTGGAAAGACGGGTCACGGAGTGAATCATTGCGGAGCAACTCCGGCGGAGGTATGTGCTTACCAAGCTCTTAAATTTAATGGTCATGTTTCTCAACCTCAAAACAATATCTCTTCCACCCAGCAAAATCCTACCACTTACATTCCCCAACAATCACCACATTACCTCCAACCCAACCATCCACAAAATTTTCACCAACCACATGGGGATCGAGGGTTTGGCAAACTTGAGGACACGATAAATCTAATTGGTCAAGCTCAAATAGATTTCATGAACCGAGTTGCAACGAGTGAGCAATCTACCCAAACCTCAATTAAAAATCTTGAGACTCAAATGGCTCAAATGGTCTTTTCCATTTCCCAATTAGCATCTCAAGTAAAAATACCACATGCCACGGTGAATGCCATCCATTTGAGGAGGGATGTTAGTGATGAGGAACCATCCATGACTTTGGATGATAATGATGAGGTTAGCAATGAGACTAAGCTTGGGGGAGATGTCGATAAGGAGGCTAGCAATGAGCCTATTTCTAAAAGATTTGTTAAGAAAATTCCCACATCTAAGATGAAGGAGCCCGAGGCTCGACCCAAAGCTCAAGTACCATTTCCACAACGCCTACCCCAGTATCGGGAGAGTAGTATGGGTAAGTTCATGGAAATTATTGGTCAATTACAAGTCAATGTACCATTCGTTGACTTGAATAATCAAGTCCCATCTTATAACAAGTTTATGAAGGAGGTCCTCAATAAGAAGCGGTTTTTTGATGATGTTGAGACCGTAGCTTTCGCCGGTGAGTGCTACACTCTTGTAATGTAAGTCTCCTCCTAAACTTGAAGATCCCGGTAGCTATTCTATACCTTGCACTATAGGCACATACCACATTGATAAGGCCCTTTGCGACCTAGGTGCTAGTGTAAGTGTCATGCCTTACTCCATTGCCCATAAGCTTAATTTAGGTGCTTTAAAAAGCACTACTATCACCCTTCAAATGGCGGATCGCTCAATGAAACAACCCCTAGGTATGCTAGAGGATGTTCCCGTCAAGGTTGGTAAGTTTTTTATACCCGTTGACTTTATAGTTCTTGACATACCCGAGGACTCTCACATCCCTATAATTTTGGGTAGACCATTTTTAAACACCGCGGGAGCGGTAATCGATGTGAAAAACGGGAGGTTAACAATGGAGATAGGAGATGACCAAGTCACTTTTAACAAAAATAACACTATTAGGAGCCCCATGTCACAAGAGTCTAGCCATTTATCTAATAATGTAGACTCTATTATTGCTCTTTCTACTCAACCTCTACTAACAAGTTCTTTGGAGGTAGATGTTGTTGATGTTCTTGTAGGTGACACTAATATAGAGGGCAATGCCAAGGGGGATGCTAAGGAGCACTTCAAGGATGACCCATTAAAAGACTCCATGGGAGGTTTTCAAGAGGATGGTGCACGTTCTTCGACGCATAGACTCTCACGTTCTCAAAAGAGGAAAGCTCAAATGGGTCTACTCCAAGAGAATTGGATATGGGTGGAAAAGGTGACAACTCAAATGGAGAAGCTCTTGGGAAGTAGTCGGCCCAATGACAAGGATTGATCGAATTTCGCCACCACTTGCGTCGTGCGGGACATTAAACCAGCGCTTCTCGGGAGGCAACCCGAGCTTTATTTATTTTCGTTTTTCAAATTCCGCCTTTTATTGTTTTCTTAGTCATAATAGTTAAATTTCTAACCAAGCTAACAATTTTAATTGTGTTTGTAGGCATTGGGAAACAAGATGGAGTATTATTGCTGCTGAAATGTCGTCCCAAGTCACTGTTCCCGTTCGGGGACGTAACTTTTATAATTGGGAGTTTAATTGCAAACACGGAAGAAAAGCCAAAGGACCTGGATTCAGTCAATCCCGATCGGGACGGCCTAAACCCGATCGGGACCATCAACTTTTATGCGCTAGGCCTTTGCTTTGGTCTTGAAAGGTAACCCCCCTTGCTTATGCTAGCTTGGGGGAATGTAGCTTGGTTAGTATGCTTTTTCTTTGCACTTTAGAGTAGATTTCTCGCAACCCATTAAACATGCCTCTTGTCCTTATGTTTGAGCCATTTTTATGGTTTTGAAATCACTATTTATTGACACATTGAGGACAATGTGATGTTTAGCTTGGGGGGAGGAATGCATTTGCATATAGTTTACTTGCATTTAGGTAGAAATATGAGAGAATTTTTAAGAAATTTTGTGTAAATTCTTTCTCATTTCCTTGCTTGTCCTACTAATGCCCTTTTGTTGTCCCTTTTTGTACTCAATAGCTTTGACTCTACTTTAATCGAAGGGATTATGCATACATGGGGATGTCTTGACATAGTAGGAGGATGATGAATTATGGACTTAATAGGCTTGATCTAGACTTTTGGCAAGCTACAAATGGTAAGGTAGTGCCTCCTTAAGACCGATGCATCCATATCCGATCTCTCTTAGGTGAGCAGTAGGTCTCCTTATGGTGTGTGTTACATCGAAACGCACAAGTATGGTTCTCTATTCAATTCTTTTGAGCATTACTTTCATGATTGCATTGCATATTTGAAGCCAATTTCACGTTGATAAATTTGCCCTCTTTTTAGCCCCCTTTATGATCTTAATATCCTTAAGCTACATATAAACTTGCCTACCTTTGTCAAGCTAGTAGCTATGTTATGTGGGAAGCTCTAATTGGGATGAATATCAAAGTTTATATACATCATTGTGAGTGTCATGAATGAAAGTCAAAATGAAGCAAGAAAAGAAAGGAAAAAATCACACAAAAATAAAAGAAATGAAAAGAAAGAAAAAGAAAGTGTGAAAAAGCAAATGAAAAAAGTTGATATACATGTATTGTTGCTTGAAAAAGTAGAATAGTAAGAATTTCTCATATTATTATCATTATATCTTTGGAGAAATATCTAAAAGTTTTGAATTGCAAAGAAGTTAATCTTCTAATTGAGAATTCGGGATTGGAATATGAGCATTTCTATGGTTTTTATTGCTAGCTTGGCTAATAACTCCACAAATCCATTACTATTTGTCCCCCTTATTACCCATGTCACATATAGCCTTCTTCTAACCCTTTTGGCTTCATTATTTGCTTTGCATTTGATTGTTTGGCTTGTGATTGAATGTTTACCATATTAGATTGCGGGCACATGTTTACAAGTAGAGGGCAGTTCAGTGTTTATTCAGAGAAATTGTCCTTAAAACACATTTGAGTGTGAGTGTACCGCAAGAGTCCAAAAGTTACATGATCATGCAAGAGCCGAAAAGTCTACTTGAAGTCATCTATGCTACGCCGCCATGTAAATCTCATCTATGTTTTTCTTTTCCTTATGCCCATGTTGTTTAGGGATGATAGTCATATGCTTATTAGTCAATTGGGATTGCATGCAAGGGATGATCTTGCTTGAGGACAAGCAAGGGCTTAGCTTGGGGGAGTTTGATAAGTGCCTAATTTGTATACTTTAACCTCCTATGTTAGCTCTAGTTTACATTTTATTATGCACTTATCTTAGTGTTTTGAGCTAATATTAGCGTTTCTAGTGTATTTTGTGTATTGACATGTTTTGTAGGTGAACTTAGCTTAATGAGCTAAAATGACTACAAATTGAGCTAGAATGACACACTAGGAGATCAAGGCTAAGTAGAGCATGGGAAATGGACCAAATATGGAGCATGAACATTGATAAAATGGAATGGACCAACAATTGCAACATATTACAAAAGTAGAGTCAAATCCATTTTATAAATGTCAAAGGGAAGTTAAGGAGCAAAGCATTCCATATGTAGAGATAATGCAAGGATTTAAGGTCATTTACCGGGTGATTTAAGAAGGCATTTATCATAAAACATTGGATGCTCAAGCAATTAAGAGGAGAATTAACACAACCGAGCTGGAATGTTACGGGCCCGATCGGGACCATCATACCCGATCGGGAACACCTTGTTCTAGGTCATCTTTGCTCATCAACTCACATTTACGTTTCACCTCCTATTCTACTATAAATAGGAGGTGTTATACGACTCATTAGACACTTCCATCTTAGCTTATTCTTACCTTTTCTTATCAATTTCCTTAGTTTAGTTTACACAAAAGTTCTCTTATAATTCTCATAGTAGTTAATCTTTCAATAGTTAGCATTTCAATTCAAGTTTTAATACAAGCTTTCATTTGGAGTTATGTTCTTCCTTTACAAGTTTTAGTACTTCCTTTGGTATTGTATCTCTTTTCTCTTTATTTCTTATTGCATTTTCATTATGTTGTTTATGTCATTTTATATTTGTTTTAGTTTAATCATGAGTAGCTAAATCTCTTGTCTAGGGACTAGGGGAGAATATAGTAAAATGTTGCAAATTGAATAACTTTGCAGATGCATAATATTGTTACATTGTTCCTTTCACATGCTTGACATTTCTATTTATTAATCTATGTTAAAGTGCACTAACTATGATTAAGTATGTTAAATCGTTCCAATAAGTCGAGAGACAAGGACCTTGAGTAAAGAACAATTCGCATGTGTAAGTAGAGAAGTTTAATCATATCGAGAGATCCATTAGACTAATCTATGATTAGTAATACCAATGTCGAGAGACGGTTTTATTAGTCTAAACAATTAAACAATGTATTATCATTTCATGTTTATCTTTGCAATCACATCTTACATGTTGAACCGACTTCCCTAGATGTTTTAATTATTATCGTTTTTATCTTATTTACACCAATCAACAAACAACTCGTTAAATATACCTAGATAGAAAGACTACCCATAGCAATATAATAGAACTACCTAGCTTCCTTGTGGATTCGACCCCTAAAAATACTACATTAATTTGTTGTACCGAAGGGTATTTTTGTATAGGTGTGCGATAGCCTATCAGTGTGTCTAAGCTTATATGATGCCTCTGTTAAGTTACGGCATTATTTTATGGCACATACTATTGAAATTGTTTCAGCGTTGGACGTTATGAAACATATGTTGTCTCAACCGTTGTTAAATGGGCATTTGAGTAAGTGGAGCATACATTTACTACAGTTTTATTTGGTTTACATCCCACAACGGGCGATAAAAGGTCAAGCCTTAGCGGATTTCCTAGCCGATCATCCTTGTTTTGATGACGAAACGCCGGAAAATAATAATTCCACGCCTTCGGAGATGCATTTTGATGGATCATTTACATCATATGGGTCAGGCGCCGGAGTTCACATCATTTCTCCATTAGGAAGAGAGTGGAAGTTCGCGGTTACTTTGATAGGCGGCGGAACAAATAATAAGGTTGAGTATATATGAGGCACTAATGATGGGTCTTGAGCGGTTAATTGAGCTTGGAGCGTTGAACATCCTGGTGTTGGGCGATTCACAGCTAGTTATCAATCTAGTCAATGGGCTGTTTAAGTGTAAGTCGCCGCCATTGTCGAAATATTTGGCTAGAATAGAAGATTTGCTGAAGAATTTTCGAAAAGTTTGTTGTGTTCATATTTTACGCAATTTGAACATAACGGCTAACCAATTGGCTCAGTATGCCTCCGGTTACATGATGGATAATCCTGAATGCTTGGGATGTTTTGAAAGGATCGAAAGGCCATTCCTTGTCAAAGAGGAGGATCCTTCAATAGAGATTTATAAAGTGGATATTATGCCACAATCCTTGGATTGGCGGTCTAATATTATAAGTGTTTTAAAAAATCCATCCCAAAAAGGGTTAAATCCAAAGCTTAAAAAACAGGCTTTCGGATAGTTCTTGATTGATGATGTCCTTTATAAAAAGGACCCACAAGGCGTTCTATTAAAATGTTTGAATACTGATGATGCATTACTCGTCATGGCTGAAACTCAAGAAGGAGTCTGTGGGGTTCATCAGTCCGGTACAAAAATGCGCTGGTTGAAGCTCGTTTGGCCTCCTCAATTTCTTGGTTGAGGGTATCTAGTTGGCTTCGGCTCTGGCGACGGGTGTCATGCGCAGATGATACTTGGCGACATAAAATCTGAGTGGAGATTGTATTGGAGAAATATTGCTCGTTCAGGGTGTCGAATTCTGATAAATCTTTCAGTGCACGAGATTGTAATTGGCTCAGCCTCTCAAGATGAGACCGCGCTTGAGAGTGGAAAGGAGAATTCCCAGACGCTCCACAAATTTGACGAAGCTGTTGCAACAGATCTTCACTGGTAGGCAGGAGAGCCAAACATTCCAGCTTGGTAATGAGCGGAATGGCTAATGAGGAGTCAACAGAAAGGTTACTCACAGGCGATTGATCTAGCAATGATAGAGCTATCGGGGTGAGCCTCTCTAAGAGATCGCCCTGGGGGTGTTGTCTGCTGTTGCTGATGGAGTTACCACCAGTTCAGCCTCCCTGAAGGAATCTTCCTCAGAAGAATGCATGATGACCTGAAAATGCGGGGAAAATTGTTCAACAATATTTGGGGTAATGTGTTCTTCAAAAGATTCTAGAATGGTCGACGTTGCCTCAAAATTCATCCTAACAAAAGTAATTGACGGGCAACCAACTGTGGGTTATACCCCTAAGCGCCTTGATCATTGATCATGATACAAGGTAGGTCTCGGGGACATAAAAAGCTGTCCCATACCGCCCTCGTGGATTCTTCTACCACTGGAAATTCTAAATTTGATACCCAAGGAGGTACGTATGGCTTGAAGATTGAGTTGGGGGAATCAGTGAATAAATACTCAAGGAGATAGTATTGAGTTACAGCACATAATGAGATTTTTCTTACAAAAGAAAGAATCAATAATGCTTTCTACAGATTTGAAAAGTTTTGTTTCTGTTACGCTGATAAAATAATCAGCGTAACAACAGCGCTGGGGATGAACAAACCCTTTTTCAAGGTATTTTGGATCCACAGCGATGTGGAATGGGAAATGGAGCATGGCCCAGCAAGAAAGAATCCAAAGAGGACCACTTATCCTATCACAAGCGGGGGTGAGGCCTGGATCCTTGTTGCCTTGTTGGGGACGTCGGGCAATTCGGTGGCAATCACCGAGAGTTCGGTATAACAAACCCAGTATTAAAGGGGCCAATGGAATGGCATCTTCACAGGATTGAATTTCGGCTGCAAGCGGAATAAAGCTACGCAGACATCCGTCACTCTTAGGCATTAAGAGTCGAGAATGGACATAAGCGATGAAAATTACGTCCTCGTATTCAGCGGGGGCGCTCTTGGTAAAAACTCTTTTTACTTCTGAAAACCCTTTCTTAGTAGAGGCAGGAAAGTGACTTTCCCATAACGCTAGCGCGCCGACATATTTTTGTCTACCAGCAACAGACAGATTGGTTTTATCAAAGGAAAATGTGGGGCCGACTGGTGAAAGACCGGTTCGGTAGCTAATGTCAGCCAGCGTAATGGTCATGGCGCCATGAGGGAAAAAGAAACAATTAAGCGTTGGATTCCATAAAGAGGTTAAAACTGAGCATAATGTGCTGTCGAATGGAATGATGTTGTGGTTGGCCAATCTGATAAATGAATCGATCCGATTTATGGCCCATTTATCATGAAATTGGGGTAAACGGTTGTACCAGGATAAAACCCCAAGAGTTGGTTTTTTCCTTCCCGTTGCTCCATCCCTTAATTGGGTTGATTGCCCCGATCCATCTGATTTGAAAAAGATCTGAATTGAAGGCTAGCAGACAAGTATCTGAGGTATCCGGATAATGGGAGTCCAGACGTTGTCGAATATCTTCTAAAATATGATCCCCGTTTGAATAACGATGGGTTTGGATGAGTGGACCAAGGGTGGCATCTGGGAGATCATCGTCTTCAGGGTTGTTCTCTAAAACTAACCCTGAAGTATGATAAAGAGCGTGTTGGGAATTGGCCGCTAAAAAGATGGAAGGAAGATCCTTGCCATTAAGTCCATGGCATTGGATCGGATCTGTAAGAAGAGGGTTTGAAGAAGAAGCCATGATAATGATGGTTTTTCTGGTATGAGAATGATTTTAATTATTTCAATTAAAGTGTTTCTCGGGGGTTCTTTAAGAAATGAAAAAGCTTTTCCTTAATTTTTAAGGAAATATGAAAATTAGGGTTAAAGAAAAAGGTGTGTTATCGGTTTATGAAAAGCCGTTTTAAGAATCCAAGGAGATCTTGGAAGTCTTAGGGGCAGATTTTGCGTGTTCCGTAAAAAGCATCCCTAGAGAAACGTGTTAATTAAGCGGTGGAGGTTACTGCCGCGTGGGTAGAAGCGTGCGGTTAGTGAACTCAATCCACGTCTAGCAGCCGTTAGGGTTAGACGGGGCGTCCTTCTAATAAGTTTTGGCTATTTAAAAGGAAATCATATTGCATGCCGTTTTTAAAGAATACATCTCTCTTTTTCTTCTCTAAAAAAAAAGAAAAAAAACATATACATTATCTTAAGAAGGAAAGCCTTAGAAATGGAGTTGGTTCAATGGGAAGATAATGATTGTTTTATGACGTTTCCAAGCCCACTAAGGGCGTTGGTTCAAATGCGTTCCAAGTTTGCACTTAATCAGCTTGAGGAAGATCTCAAGGTATATGTAACTGAACGAATGGAAGCAGTGAAGGCTTCTACGTTCTATGAGAAATTGTCCAAGGAAGGGGATAAGGGTACGAACGCTGAAGATGAGACGCTATCGTACCCGCATTTTGCGATGACATTGACCTCGTGAGGGAGGTTATGATGAAGGCTGATGTGCCTACTAAGGGTAACATGATCATGGTTTGCAGGGCATGAGCTACCTGACTCATGCTATCAGGTCCGGGTAAGTTAGCCCGAGAACATGAAAGGATCCTAACAAGGGGGGTACAACAAACCTTAGGCGGACTATGGGTAACGATCTATCGGAACCAGGTCCGATTGCATGGGAGTTTCATAATGAAAGAGGCTTATTTTGATTCCTCCTCTCCTGAATTATAATTTTGAATATGAAGTAGACTGGAATAACGTCGACCCTGTGGAGTATCTGGATGATGGGGATTATGGTGAAGAAGAAGATTAAGAGATGGAAGCCATGAGTCCTGAAGATTATGGTGAAGTATGTTATTATCAAATTTAGCGTTTAAAGTTATGCAGCAATAATAAGTTGTTGTATAAGTATTTTGGGTGCAATAATAATAATAAGTTATTGCATTTATTTTCTTGTGTTTTTGTACAAATCGTTCTAAGATAATGAAAAATTATCTAAGTTATGATCTTCGTTATTCTTATTAGTAATTTCTCAATTTTTGAATCATAAAATTGGAAATACCACTAGAAATGATTATATGCAGAAATATGTTGTTTAAAAAAAAATAAAAAAATAAAAAACCCTAGAAAGATCAGCGCTTTGCGATGATTGCGTTAGAATTATGTGGGCCGTTGAGCGTTGTTGGATGTTATAAACATGTGTGTGAATTCGTACAATAATTAGAAGTGGAAAAGGTTGGGCAGTTGAAAAGACTCTTCGTTTCCACTTGCGTAAAAATTCCTAGAAAAAAGGGGACACGTGTGAAGTAACGTGGCGCAGTGGGGGTCATGATTACCCTTGGTATCTGAAAATCGCCGCCTAAAATCATTATTATGGTACATCGGAAATAAGGAAGATAAAAGTTATATTTCTTTATTTCTTCCTAATTATTGATTATTAATTTAAAACCCTTAACAAAGAAATACGAAGTTTCAAGGGGTATTCTTATTTCGGTTGCTCATCTGAAAAGAGGATGAGTGGCATGTAACACTATGGATTTACGAGCATAGGTAGCTCAGCCGAGCTAGAAGTAGCTCGACCGAGCAGCCTGACACTTAGAGGTCAAAAGTTCCTGGAACGATTTTAGTCGGCCGAGTCACTTTGACTCGACCGAGCTTAGAGTAGCTCGGTCGAGCCAGGTGTAGCTCGACCGAGCCGACGGTCTGACAGGTACGAATTCCGGTTTTTGGACAATTAGTATAAAAGGAGAAGTTGGTTTTCACAATCAGTTTTAACAAATCTTAAACCCTAATTGGAGAGACAAAAGCATCAAACAACTTCTCTTGGAATACTATTGCTCTAAACATCAAGGATTCGGATCTAGATCTGCGGTAAGTAAGGTTAATTCTCTTTTAGTT